>JAAEAF010001472.1:0-77038 GCA_011037195.1 Triatoma infestans | reverse complement strand
AGAGAGTGAATATACGACAAATTGTAGTAGAAGGAGAATTTTTCCGTCCAGCTGGTGTCAGAGTTTTCCATATAACAGGAAAATCTGGTATGAAACACTCAGAGGACTTTCTCTCACTCTCTTAATACAAGTGTCACGGGAAATAACAAATTTTCTTTAAACTTCAACTTTTTACTCATTTGTCCCATCACATGGAGGGGGGCAAGTACTGACCCAGGCAGGTAGTATAAGTGATTACATCGTACTCCGGAAGAGAGCGCCAGTAATGTTGATACCAGAAAAATGTTTCCAAGTGATAGGTTTATATCTGTGCAGTTAGCATTCCAAGTTTAAATGGAATCGTAGTCATTTCCGAGAATTTGGCCCAAATAATTCTGTAAAGTCTCACTTCCGGTTAACAGATTTTCTTCAAATTTGGAATTTTAGCCATGTTTCTAATATATATTAATATTATAAAAATGGTAGAACCACACATTATACTGAAATGGTATTTTAGTGGAAAACTAAATGCTACTGTTCCCCAAGAACATCCCAGAAAAATCCATTTTCCAATAAAAGTATAAAAGTAAAGTAAAGTAAAGTAATGCCTATTTTTTCAGGCAGGCTTAACGTCCAACTACCAAATTAGGTGTCATGGACGGAGGCGGAAGCAACTACTTTACTGTTAACATTTTTCATACCAATATAAAATTTAGCAGTTATACAGGGGACTCGAACTGGGGTCCTCCCACTTATAAGTCCATGCTCATAACCACTACACCAACACCCGCCCCCAATAAAAGTATATGAAATAAATATTTCAAAGAAAAATGATAGTTCGCAAAGCTCGCCTCCAGCTCTGTCTGAGTAGAGGACGACTCTGGAGGATTGTACCCCTACCATCTCAGTGGCACAGGTAATTATTGCAACTAGATAAGTCTGAAAGACTGTGGGTAGCATGCCTAGGCTTACCGAGATTTCATAACTAGGGTTACTCCCTAGCTCACCCTAGGGTACACCCTGGCACCTGCAACTTCTTCCATCCTGGAGCCGTCCGATTACTACATAGAGTCGCCTAAAATTGGCAGTCCATTATTCAAAGTCCCTATGACCTATTTTGAAAGGCCTGTAAAAATTATATTTAGGAGCATTACATCGGAAAGCAGGCCCAAAATTGTGTCCGCTTCCAGCTCCTAAGAATGCCTGTAATGGATGTTCTTACGGTGTGTAAAATTATACATATTTAACACTGTTTGTATTTACTGCGAACATTAAATACTACCAGGACACTATAATGTTTTAGAGGGAAAGTGTGGTAGCGTGAGAAGAGAGGGACCGACTGTCTGGAAGAGTGACGGTGTGAGAACGGAGCGCGTTGAACGTTGACGGTAAACGGGGAGCTTGGGACCGAGTGTGAGTCAGGCTCCCTTTTTTATACAGGCGGCTGGACTAGCCCCTACTCTCTTTAATTTCTCCTTCCATTACCCAGATGCGCTCCTTAGTTTGCTCTCTCTACGAGCTTGAGGTAAGGGCAAATGCAATGAACTTGGAGTGGAGTGCAGTGATTAGGTCCCTGTAAAGTGATTCGTTCTATTACAATGTCTACTTCATCCCTTGTTGGAGTAGTTCTGCAGAAGCCTGGTCGAAATAGCTATTAATAAACAGTTCCGCCTGCCTCTGGGTCTGGTGTTTTCAGCCACATCATCTACATAATATTATGGTACATAAAAATCTATTATTAGAATTTGAACTTGGAACAAATTCGTTAAACAGGAAGCACGAGTTTACAGAATAGAATTCTGAATTTTTCAATATTTTCTAGAAAATGGCTCCAACGATTTCCTTTAAAATTATCGCTTTAGCGATGTTCGGGAGAATCTATAAGTGAGGTTCAAACTTTAAACTGCAGTTGCATGTTTTGCTGACAGCGGCGTTGCAGTACAATCCGCATGTAGTAGACATTGCAGGTTTGAAGAATATTTGTCAATTAGAATAAACATTGTAATAATTGCAGCGAGTGGCCGTTTTAACTTTTGGATATCTGTCTTCTGATTGGTGTCTTGGTGCAGCACGAGGATATCTGTCTTCTGATTGGTGTCTTGGTGCAGCACGAGGATAAGCATGATATTGTTGTTCAGTAAACCTGGTTGCAGTATGTGTGATAGGTACTGCTGGTACGAAGGCGCCAGGAGTAAGTATTTTCTCTCTAACTAGTGTTGCTAGTCGGGCTGACTACTCCGGTTATTTATGGTATGTTGGGTAGATAAAATGATTTATAAGAAATATAGTAAATCCCGTTTGGTGTTAGTATTGAAATAGTATCGGGGAGTACGAGAGAAAGATCAGTGGCGAGAGAAAGAAGGGAACTTAGGCCCCGCGCGCGCGCGGGCGGGCGGGACAGATAGAGTGAGAAGAGAGAGACCAGCTTGGTAGAGTGTGGTGGCGGCGGGACAGTTCTAGGTGGGAGGCGAGTGGCAACAGCCTGCACCCCGCGCCAACCAGCCCCGCTTCCAGACTTGGTGGCGGAGAAGTAGGTAGTATGTATTGACTTGGTCCCAAGGGCCTTCCTCAGTCAATATACACTCGGGACATTGGAAGTGAGCAACTCTGCTAGCAGGAGAGAGAATGAGTAGGGAACAGGCAGGGGAGTAGTAGTGAGAGAGTCTGCACATCCAGCTAGCCACCAGAGTGCGCCAGTGAGAGAGCCAGTCACTCTTTAAGGGGAGGAATACACCAAGTATGAAAGAGCCAACTTCTCTCTGCCACTATCTTTTAGCTCTGTACCCCTTCTCCTCGTCTACATCTTCCGTTGAAGGTTTTGGTTAAAGGGAAACTCTCGGACCATTTTCTTAAGGTTCTCTCTCTCTCACGATATAATATATATATATATCTATGTATGTATACTCTGGGTGCTCCAAACATCAAACATCCTACCCGTCTTTTGTATAATTTGGCGGGCTGGCCGCTCGCCGCCAAAAACCGTTTGATCTTAACTAAATTAACTTATAGACATCTAATGATCAACTGCATTACCATTATATTAAATAAGTCATTTTTGTTTATTTATTTATTTTTTTTACTTTCTCTTACTCCCCAGTAAAGAGGAAGTATTGTAATCTTGTCAAATTTCTGATATCGAGTTTTCACCAGCATTACACGTATGAGGTCCCCTAAGTCAGCAGAAACCGCATGAAGTACAAACTTGACATTCCGTTTAGGTATCACCATAGGATCAGACAGTAAGTTAACTGTCAAAATTCCTCAACCGGAAGGAACGATCGTGTCTTTTCTTCACTTTTTTTGCGTTTTTTCTCGAAAATGGCGACAACGAATTTCTTCAAACTTGGAATACCAATTATTACACAAACTAAGAGCTAAAATTTTTATTTGAAACATTTTTCTGAGAAAGGAGGCATCTAGGGGAATGGTGGGGTTATGTTTTCTTATAAAGTCCTATCTCAGTTTATTATACAATTCGATCATTTAAATAATATTAATTACTTGTCAAAATTCTGGATTTGAAGAAAGTTGGTTGATTGGAAGTGGGCTTTTTTATTGAAGTTATTTCAGTTTTCTACAATTTTATCGATAAAACGTCGAAGGATTTCATTAAATTTATTACACTAACTGTGAATACAGTTAGTGTAATAAATTTACATTAACTGTTTACATTTACATTAATACTTTTGTTGCAAACTTTTTTTTCCGAGATAGTTCATATAAAGAAGTTTGGGAGGGGAGTATATGCTTCCCTCTAAAGACATTTTATTAAGTTTAGATTCTCCAATCGATTATAAAATTGAAGACAAGTAGTGATGATTTAATGAAAATTATAAATTTGAAGAAAATTGGTCGATTATATATAATTGTGTAAACTGCAGTAAGAGAAAGTCGTGTGAGTGTTTCACATCAGCTAATTTTTTTTTGTTACGATCACTTTTCGTTATACTTCCGGTAAATGAGGAAGTATAGTGGTAGACAAGATTTTTTTAATTGATTTCTCTCTCTCTGCATGTGTTAGAGTGCGAAATGCAATCATTATAATTCCAACTGACAAACTGTTATCAAACAGTATTTTCATTGAATGTTTAGCTGGCCTTAGTATTATATAAAATAAAGTAGTGGGGATTGTACGTATAGCTTTTTAAGGCATAATATTTACCGGAATGTGACTACAGCAGCGCTATTCTTAGACCCCGGCACTTTTAAATTAAAGCCAAAACTAAAAGTGATAGTTTTATATCCTGTGCAGTTAGTATCCCAAGTTTTGATGAAAATAGGTGTAGTTCTTCTAAGGAAATGGAAACAAAACAAAACCAGCCACTTATTCTCTAAATTTGTGTTTTTCCGGTTCAGGGTATACCGTTTTTCTTAGACCTAGGAATTCTAGAAATGCTTCCATTGTATCCTAATATCATATACACACAGGCAGTAAAACCGTACACTGGACTATAGTGGGGCATTTTTGAAGGAAAATGCCTAAACTTGTAGCTTAACCAGAAACTTACGAAAATCAATTTTCAAAATTGTTACAAATAAAAGTGATAGACATTTATGTGTTCAGAAACCAAGTTACACTTCCGGTTCACGGCTTTTGATCGATGAAAACTTTTTATTACCATCGGATGTGAAGTTGGTAACCTAAACAGAACAATAACGAAAACTGGGCTTACTGCAAAATTTTGCGCTTTTACTTTCTCTTACTACTTACTAGCAAGAGGAAGTATTGTGATGAGTTTGTTCGAAACTGTGTTTCCACCGGAGGGGTCTCCTCAATACGAAACAAATATTTTTAGCGAATGTTCTGTTTGTGTATTAGCAGAATATCACAAAACCAGAGAAGTCGCAGGACGGTCAAACTTGGCGTTCCATTTAATTACTATCACCGCATCAGACTCGAAGATTTCGGGCAAAATCCATCAACTGGAAGTGCGGACTTCACTGAATGATTCTTTTCAGTTTTTCATAAATTTTCTCGTAACGGCTCCAACGATTTCCTTCGTAAACTTTGAATACTATCTACACACACATATATATCTATCACTTTTATTTGAAACCTTTTTTCCGGGAAAATGGATTTTTGGGGGGTTTTGGGTGCAGTATGGTTTTATCACGTATATAATATTAATACATTTTAGAAGCATTGATAAAAATCCATATTTGAAAATAATCGGTTAACCGGAAGTGCGAACAAAATAGGTTAGGTTTTAGATTTAGTTAGTTAGGTTAGGTTAGAAAATATATAACATTTTCTAAAACCCACTTTTTTGGACTCAAGGGACCTCAAAACGAATATTTCTGATAAAAACTCGATATAGAAAATTTGACACGATTACAATACTTCCTCCCCTTAACTAGGAGTAAAAGAAAGTAAAGACTGTTAATAGACTTATGGGAAATGCGGAAAAGCGGAAGTAAGAGTAAGTCGTGTCAGTGTTTCACCAGATGACGACGATTCCTATTATTTCATACAAATTGTTACAGTTTGTCGGGGTGACCTACTTGCCCATGCCAGTCCCCACTTGGGCCAGAACTTCTAGCCCAAGCCCGCAGCCACTACTGCACTAACAAATTAACAAATACAAATAATAAATTTTATGTAAAGAGAACAAGTCTATACAACACTTGACCATCAGCTGTTTTTGATATTCCTTCCTTGTTTTAGAGAGAAAATAAATCATTGCACCAAATTAGATGTGGAGACTGTACAATAGAAAACAGATAATCTAACTGCAGCGCTATCCTCTCACTCTCTCTTTCACCATCAGCAGAACGAGACAAACTGACTCACAGACAGTATACCCAGATGGTAATGGTTAAAAGTCGTGTGCCGCTTGTTTTTAGTTTGGAAAATTATCTATTTACTGATTATATTGAACTAAAACTAATCTAAAGATTTATGTTGTAGAAAAATTATGTCAAAATAGTATTTCTTCCAAATGTCACGTCAGTATTCAAGAAATTTGTCCGCGTCTACGATATTGGACATCCTACTGAAGTTTGGCGCCATATAATTAGTACACATGTGTATTCTTTTCGAATGTCTTAAGGTGGTTGGTTATACTTTTCTTACTAAATTATCTTCTTTTTTTATTTTATTACCTTTAAACAAATCCAGATTTGTTCAAAGTCGTTAAAAGCTTTTTTGTTTATCAGAAATATCAGTCTAGTCATTCTACTCGAACTCTTTTACCCTGTAAGAGGAACTATTTGCGATCGTATTAAATATGGCATCTTAACTTTTTACCGGAAATACATGTAATGAGGTCCGCCGAGTACGAAAAAATATATTTTGTGATTGGTCTTTTTGTGATTTTTAACAAAATAACTCAAAAAAAAAATCTAGTGGGAAACACTCACACGATTTTCTCTTGCAATAATCACAGTACAATTTAATCACGAAATTTTCTTTAAAATTGCAAACGTTATAATGTTTGTTGTGGTTGGTCTCGCAGAGATGCAAAGCATCAGAGATATTTTCCGTAATAGCTTGCTCTTTTTGTGGTCATCGACTGGTTTCGGACGTTCGCCCATCGTCAGTAAAATAACACATCCGGTTGTGGATTTTTTACGAACTTTCTTGTCAGGTGGGAGTATCTAAATGGTATAACAAGTTTTAGCTTCCTGTGTTTTTTCTTTGAAACCTATTTTTTCATACTCAAGGGACCACCAAAACATGTATTTTCGGTGATAACTCAATTTCGAGAATTTGACAACGAACGCAGTTCTTCCTCTTACTAGAAGGCGTAAGACAAAGGTTTCCGTTAGTAAGAAATCAACAGACATCAGTTTGAATGAAAGCAAGCAAATTGTAATGCTGTGTAAGCGAGTTATGATGACTGACGTTAATCATAACTAAATTACGCATAAAGTAATTAAATTTCTAAGACATTTTTTCAGGCCCCATCCAAGCAAACAAACCAATAAGTAATTATCCGGTATTTTATCCGTCGTAGCATGCATATTTTCAATAAGTAATTACATTAAACTAAGAAGTAGTTCATTTCAATCATTATTTGAAGGTAACTAAGGGGTAATTTCCTTATTTGTGGACGCTCATCAACAGAAGAGATGATGCTGTCTTGTTTTATAACTGATAAGTAAACAAATAATATAATGAATCAAGGTATTTTTTATTTATTTGAAGATTTGCTATAGATAAACAGATATTTAACGAAAATGAAGATCGTGTATTTATTTCATTTAAATAATAAAAGGTAAAAGAAAACTGTACAGAGGCAGAGCTCAGCCAGCCATTATGTAATGATTATTACGTTTGTTTGTTCAGGAGTGCCAATAAAAGTGAAGCAAAAAAAGAAGAAAGCTTACAAACAGACAGACCGACCAAAAAAAAAAAATAAGCAAGTAACGGAAAAGATCAGCTGATGGTAATACTGTGAAGTAGATAGAGTGGGGATAGAAAGAGGAGTGGATGTGATGGTGAGTTCTCGGCGGCGAACGGAGAGCAGTCACTATAGTGATGGCAGTGTATTGTAAAAAAAAAGCGGATGGGAGGGCCGGCAGTACAGAGGGGTTGAGTAGTGCTGGTGTAAACAAATAGAGAGCACCACCAACAAAACAAATGAAATCCCACACCAACACCCTCAACCCAACACACACACAGAAACGCTAGTGACGGAAAAGTGAGGGCGGTGGCGGGAAATGAAAGTGCCGACCGGAACTTACTACCACATTCTACTTCCTTCTTGTGTTTTTGTTTTTGTTTTTTTCTATCCCGGAGAATTGTGTATAGCCGGCTCTCTCACACCTAGTTTGTTTCCTTTCTGGCTTGCTTTTTATTCCTCTTCCTTTACTTGCCCACTGTATAATGTACTGCCTACTGCCTATTGTATATATGTATATAACTGAACACGCCAAATGTAGGGATATTTGTCCAGATTATTGGTTAATATTATTTTAATTACCAATTGTGCAAGCCACTGATTTTTATTTCCGCCATTGATGTTTAACTTCCGGTCTGACTCTAATACCGGCATGTACTCTATATTCGCACAACTTTCTCTTTTTGCAATTTTCACAATTGTAATTGGCCAATTTTCCGCACCACACACTAAGCAAATCTTCACTGACTGTTATCTGCCCTTCATTTTATTTTGATGCTTAAATAGCATTTTAGAGGGAAACGTAAGATCGCATTTTCCTCAGAAACATCCTAAAAGCAAGATATAAAAAAAATAAAATAATATGCCAATTTGATGTTGAATGAAAACTGTTGAATCGTTTTTGAGGAAAATGCGGGAAAAAATCAGTTTCATATTTCCAGTTAATAGCTTTATTCAGGAAATTTGTGCAAGTGCCTGTATAGTTCTTATTTATGAAGTAGATAGTTGAACAGCAAACTCTATTAATATGGAATTTAGAGGAAAATTTAGAATCGCCCCAAAAACCTTGAAAAATTTCCTGGAAAATCATACAAACAGATTTGGTACGCCTCTGAAGAACCTTAAGTTTAAAGAAAATAATTCAGAGCCGTGAAACTCGTGGAAAACTGAAAATGAAAAAATCATTCACTAAACTCTAAATGCTGGTTTGATGGATTTTGACGAAACCTGTGTGTCAGACCTGTTGAGGGTATCTAAACATCCAAGCATCAAATTTGAATGATTCCGTCGATTTTATTGTTTTTGAGTTTAAGTTCACCAACATCACGCTCGCACCTACACATATATACATCTTTTTTTTCGTATTACCCAAAGTGGGTAAGGTACACTGTGGAATAAAACAGCATGAAGCTGGCTACAATAACCAGGCAATCATACCAAAAAGTAGGGAAGGGAATAGCTAAGTGATTAGCGTACTGGACTCCCACGCGGAGGACCCGGGTTCGAGTCCAGCTGTGCTACCCTTAGATTTTTTCCTCCTAGGAGGCCGGCAGTACACTGAGAAGGCTCCGGGCGCCAATGACCACAGATGTTGTCGCGCCTTAAATTAATTTAAAAAAAAGTACCAAAAAGTTCCTTTACAGTTACCTGACTAAAGTTCACATTAAACAATCATCAGCAAACCCCCTTGTCAACCGAATGTATCAATAGAACAAACCAAATAATATAACGAACGCCCTCTAATAGATGGTGAAAGATTCAATATTGTTTAGGAAATTTGTACTATTAAACAAGTCGGGCCACCAAAGAAAAATAGTTGGAGCCTTTCGAGAAAAACACGAAAATCTAAAAAAATACAAAGTGTACTAGTGAATCTGCTGTAAATTTCTTAATTTCTATTCATTTACATTACTTTATACTTTAACTTCTTAAATATGCTAAATATTTTTAAGTTAATGAGAATTAATTTAACTTAATGAGAAATTGCATGTAATTATTTTAATGGAGCATTTATATCTAAAGCCCCGGGTACCAAAAATCGAGTCCCGATTCAAACCCACCTAAAAGTCACCACAGTCGAACAAATCGGACCACAACCTTAAAGGAAATAGCCCGTGCTCTTCCGCAGACAACTTGTTCCGACTAAAGGTCTAAAGGTCACCTGAATTTCCTCACAACCCAAGCAACCCAACTCACTCACAACCCAAAATGGATAGGTATTTCTTCCTCTGTCTTACTGATTCTATAGAAGGGGTATGGCGTCAGTCCCATAATGTAGAGGTGTCTCCTTGAGCCATAATGCCCAGTAAGGGATCCAACCAGATGACACAACAACATCTCACTAATAGTTCTGTCCGTCCGGAATCCAAATGAGCATCTTAGATGCCGACAACCTAGTGAGCTCATCCATTGGGGTGAATGCTGTGAAACTATCAATGATGACTGGAAGCTTGACAGGCAAGTGCCTAAAGACACACCATCAGCAGGCTCTGGACCAGTGAAAGGGAGAGAAGGCCTAATTTAGCAAACCTATCCACCTCCTCATTCCCAAATGACTTGGTACCCAGACTAGAAACATATCCGTCAAAGAAGAAAGCTCTTCCAGTTTCTAGAACATTTCAGCACCAACTTTGAAGTGAAGACACATGAACTCAACGTCTTCAATGAAGCTTGACTGTCCGAGCAGATACAAACACCTTTCAGTTAGTGTTACATACAAATAATACAAAGAATAGTATAAACTTCACCCTGGAAACCAGAGGTCCATTCACCGAGATGCTGCCAAGTGATTTCCTGTCTTAAAATAGACCGCAATTCCAGACCTACCATCCATTCTGGAACCGTCCGTGTAATCCTGGAGGTAATTATCAGGTATCATACCAGATGTATATTAACCAAACTTCAGGTATTTTAACCAATCTTCCCTTTAAGAATGATAGAAAACAATAGTCTTCAACATTCTATCAGAAGAAAAACGAGAGGTACTATGGAGGACAAAGGGACCCCAAAACATGTCCTTCCGGTGAAACTCAAACGTGACTTGACACCTAGAGCATTGAGGAAATATGAGTTGATGAGCACGAAAAATGATTACGCTAATGTTTCTGTAAAAGAATTTTTTAGTCATTTTAAGGGAAACTTTCCATTTCAATTTAGTAAAACTTTCCAAGTTTGAAGTACATATGTGAATTAGAGCTGTAATATAGTTGCAGTCAGTGGAAGTGATGTGAATGTGTCACACCAGATTGCTTACCTTCTCTTGTTCTCTTTCACCCTGTGTGACCCCTCTGTCTAAAGAAACGAAACATGGCAGGAATCTTAAATTTTGATAGATTAGGTAGAAAACCATCGCTTCTAACAAGAAACATTCAGCGGGAAAATGGATTTTCTCGAAATGACACCGACGACAATTTTCTTTAAGCTTCACATGAAAAGTCCCCAATATAATAAGTTTCTACAACTTTTGTTACATTAAGTTACATAAAATGTGTTCAAATTTGAAGAAATTGATTAACCAGAAGTGTGACTTTATACAATAGGTTTGTGAGTTTTCAGGAATTTTCTAATAAAAAAACAAACAAAATGCGGTTCCAATGATTTTCTTTAATCTTACAAATAAAATTTACAAACTTATTTTAAACTTTATTTCATGGAAAACGGATTTTCAACGGCTAGTGGAATTTCCAGATTTGAAGGAAATTTGTGTTCACATCGAGTGATGGCAACGGCATTAACAGGTGTGATTGTCTTTCTCCAGAGCTCTCACTTTATTGGAAGAAGTAGATGAACTGAGTTCAAGTGGCAGTCTGTGTCCATTAACGAGTTCACCCTGGTAGTGAACACACGCATATACACACATACACACACACACACACACACACACACAGAGGTAGGTGTTACCGTTCTAATACGACGTCCAAGAAACTTTGGATTAACAGAAACACAGACACACACAATGGGACATTAGGGTGGCTGCCAAAAAACACTGTCGTAGTGGAAAGCCGAAGAAGCAGGCTTTTTGCCAGGTTGAACAGATTTGTGGCCGGGTGTTCTCACTAATAACATGGATATCGACTTAAGTTTTGCTGTAGTAAAGGGGGGGGGGGGGGGTCATAAGAAGTGAGAGAGGACTAAGAAGTAGAATGGAGAAAGAGAGATCTCCTTTAAACTATATCAAGAGGGTAGCCGTAGTTTGTGGGGAGGAGTAGTGGGGTAGTAAGACCCATTAGCAAGTCGGTCCTCCCTCCTGAGGTGTGGCGGGGGGCAGAGCCCATATATTAGTTCACTTTGTTTATACAACTGTATCCTCCCTCGGAGAGTAGTGTTTTTGTTACACTATGCTGGCTGATCTCATTTCTTACTTTAGCTGATGTCACATCTACTTCCGCACTATCATAAACTCCAAAACTCTATGACACCATAACAACAGTCTCTTAACTATAAGTTCTAATTTAAAGTTTTCCAAGTTTAAAGTTTTTTTTTTCTCTTTTCTTGGTATTTAAGTAAAATTTAGTTAAAACTAAATTACTTTCTTTATTGCGCTACAGCTTCTATTTAGTCCCACAGCTTTTATCTATTCACTGATAAAATTCTGATAAAACTCTACGTAATATAAAGAACCAGTAAGACACTCAATTCGCAGAGATGAGATCATAGCATGAACCTAAAAATTCATTTCAATATGTGTCTGTAGGTATTCATGTTCGCTTGTTCAAAGTATCCCAATCCTCGCATGTACAACCCGGCCATCACGTACAACACGTTACCTGTGGAAAGGGCTTGCCGTCCATTTCACACTATCCAAACAACACCCCGGAAAAAGCGTCGAAATGTGGAAGTTGATGTTTCAACTCTTACCTTCAGTAACAGGAAGTGTTACGGTCGTTTCAAATTTTTGAAATTGATTTTTCAACCGGAAATACAAGTTTTGAGGTTCGCTGAGTTTGAAAAAAATATTTCTAGCGAATAGAAAGGGTGTGTGAACAAAATATCTCAGAATCTAACTAAAAATCGCAGGAAGCTCATCATTTTAGGTACTACCATCGCAACTGACACGAACATTTCCGGCAAAATCCATCCACCGGAAGTGCTACTTTACTGTTTTTTTTCCGTTTTGCGCTTGAAAACGGGTCCAACGATTTCCCTTATACTATCTACCTTATCATAAATAGCTATCACTTTTTTTGGGAAACTTGTTCCCTGGGTGTTCACGGGGAACAGTAGCGTTAAGCTTTCCTCTAAAATAACGCTTCAGTACAAAGTATGGTATTACCCTATATTATCCACCATTGCTAGAATGCCACTTTTTGAAGAAAATCGGTTAACCGGAAGTACGGACTTTATGGAATAGGTTTTCGAGTTTTTTTTTGTAAAACGACTGTAACGATTTCCTTTGAACTTTGTTAAAACGCATCCTGAATACATTTTTTCCAAGAAAGTTGATTTTCGGGAGTTGTGCGGAGTTAGTGGCGTTACATTTCAAATGTTATGTAAGATTGGTTCTATATTATTGCTACTTTCTTCTGGACTATAAAGTAATCACCCTTGATCTAGTTGCCGGAGTAGGTACTTTGTTCCCTGTCAACACTCTATATTCATATTAGGACAAATGACTGAAATTTGAAGTTTAATGTAATTTGGTCATTTTATACATAATTGTATTAAAGGGTAAGAGGAATGTTTCAGACCAGAGTTCGTGTGTATTGTGTGATTGTTGTAGGAACTTAGAGTGACCATGATCTTAGGCTGATGGAAACCGCGACGGTGTGTCATATCCAAATATCTGTACACCTGAACTACCTCCGCAGGCCATAGGTATATTGCCCTGATGTTGTTGGGCTGGGGATCCCAGGATTCCTGAACAAGTCGTTAACCCACTCCCGCTTTACTTCAGTACCCCTTAAAACCTTAATGTTTTGGAATGATATTTTAAAGAATTTCAAATACTACTGAATTGATTTAAATCGAGCTACTACCCTCCAATCATAATCACACACAATAAGAAGATATCCTCTTTAATACCAGACAAGCCTATCTTAAAGCTATTAAATGGAATGTGCTTTTATTAGTAGGCGTATGCCCCGTATAAGTAACTGTGACGAATTTACCAAATACCAGTGTGACAGTATCGATGATTAAAAAAGAACTTCCGCATGAGATTCCGCCCTTACCGTCGCCCTATCATTTGCGGTCATTAGTTAATCTAAGGGAAATTAGTTCTGGTTTACCATCCCCTCCTCCTGCTTCTAGTGTTTGTAATCATTTCCAACCCCAAGCTGTAATCTATCTTTACAACTTACAAACTATACTCTTATTTGCATAGTTAAATGTTATTTTATCTCGTTCCTTCTAATTGTGCCGTTTTGTTTTCTTTTTTGTTTATTTAGATTAGTTTGTTAAAGAGCAGCGAAGAACAAGATATACTGCTCCGAGTTAGGTAGGAGCATTGTGACTCTTCTATGTGTGACTTTGCTGGATTTTCTGCTTTTTCTTTCATTTATTATTCATCCGTGAAGAGAAACCAAGTCCTGGCCAATCTCCTCTTTCTCATATGACCAGAACCCCGACAGGAAGAAAATCCTTCGTGAGAAATAGTTATTAAGTCATCTAAAACATTGCAGCGCCAGAATGAAAGGAAACGATAAGAATTTAATGCCTTGAATACAGCCTGACTAGCTGTATAGACAAGAACTCTATCCAATTAGAGTAGCGTATCTTCTCAACCGAAATATCATAGACTCTGCCAAGAAAACAATGGTCCATTCACTAGAAGCATCATGAGTGCTCTGTCACAAAATAGTCCTTCCATCCAGCCTGGAGTATTCCGTCAGCTGAATCAATTACCAGTTACCAAGACAGAGAGACTCATCAAGACCGAAAGACTCACCGTTATTTCCTTTATCTTCTCCTGGCTGAGAAAATTCTTACAATAATTTGAATCGCCTTTTTGATTTCATGTAAAATGTGAATGTTACAAGAGGTAATTTTACAATTATTCGTTAAAGTTTCGAAATTGGGGAAATATTTGAGTTCTTTTCAATAAAAATAAAGAAAGTAGTTTTATGTGACATGAGAGTAAACTGCCATTTTTACTCACGCGAGTTCAGGTTTACCCATATGAGCGAGCGCAAGTAGTGTTGTTTAATAATATAATATTAAAACTGAAATGTTTCTTAGCGGACTGTGTGTGTGAAAACAACATTTTCCAAAAGCGAAAATTTGTGTCACGCTCAAACATGGCGTTCCTCCGTTTAGGTACGAACCGACAAAAGGATTTGGCCATAACATTTCTGCCAGAAATGCGCCACTTCACTAAATTTTTTTTTCTTTAACAAAACATTACAATTCCCATCACAATATGTTGGTCGATTCTAATTGATTGTCAAACATAATATCGCTAGATATGAATTTTGGGACAGAAAAAGGCGGCTAGCGATTTTGTAGTAAAATTTAGACTAAGAAACAAATAAATAAAATTTATAGTATTAATACTAATTTCGTACAAAATAAATGTTAGATTTAATTATCACATCAAAGTTGTTTAATGCAATTAGAAAAGTTTTTATTGCATTATGTAAGAATTTGTAGTAATGATAATAAAGGTGTTAAATTGTGGCGGGGCATACTGCGCGCTTCACAAAAAACAGCGTCTTCACGTTGAAATGGATGTTGATGGTGGCTGGATGTTTGAAGAAGTAGAAGAAGAGCGATCAAGTGGCCTGTAAAACTTATATACTACCATAAAGAGCAAAGTGCGAATGAGCGACTGAGAGAGGTTCCCCGGCAGAGCCGAGAGCCGCTCTTAAGACCTGCCTTAAGTACTTACCACCAAGACAGCCAACATTGTGGTGTACTTGGGCCCCCCTACTACTTGTTGTTTTGGTTAACTTGACAAATTACCGCCCACCCTTCACACCGCCACAGTTCTAAAAACTTCCTTCCACTCTACTCCTCCAACCTACGATTGGATTTTTTACGTTTTGTTTTTGCACTTTCTCTTCCCCCACCCCGGTGTTCACTCATAACACTTAATTACTAACACTCAGGCTTCTGTATACTTTTCCTGTTTTTACAAGGTAATTATGTTCCTACCCCGCTGGGACTTACTAATACACTATACACTTTGGTTTAGTTTAGACAAAGGGTCTACTCGAACATCAGGGGAACAATCCGGGGGGGGGGGGTGAAACATTCACCCGACTTTCTCTTATGCTGTTTACACAGTTATTATTGACAAATTTTCTTCAAAGTTATATTTTTATTGTTTTCCCCGGAAATACATGTTTTGACGTCTCCTGAGTTCGAGAAAAATGTTTTCAGAGAATGATCTCAAAGTGTGTGCCCAATATCTCGATAATTCGCAGGAAGTTCAAATTTGGTATTCCGTTTAGATACTACTACCAAGCATCTGACACGAAGGTTTCGTGACAATAACGATCAACCGGATGTAACTAACTGCAAAAGGTTTGTTAGTTTTGACAGAGGGCGTTCAAGTATGAAACATTTTTTGTTGCCCCCCCCCCCAACTAAACATTGTAAACGTTGCAATTTATAGAAAATTTGTTTAATTAAATTATATTAATTGGAGTGGGGAGAAAGTGGTGTGTGAGTGTTCCACACCCCAGATTTTGTACTAAGTGTTTGGTTGTCTTCAAAGTTATTGCAATGGGAAACTTAGGAAAACAACTTTTTTTTTGAGGAAACCATTGGGGAAATTGAAGGTCTAATTCCTTGTCTCATATCCTCAGTATCATAGGCAGAATTACATCCTCCTGGTCTGAAGATGGCTGGGTTGACAACCTAGTGACTTACTAAAATTTTTACCCGTTACACAATAGTCTTCTAGATTATGCTAATGCACTTGTCACTGATGCGAAATTCAGAATTCGATACCCGTAAGAGCTCAAACGATGTTGTACTAATATCGTGAGAAAAAGTGGGGCATTATATTTAGTAATGAACCTGGAAGCAAAGGCCAGAATTAAATGGCGGTGGGAATTCGTTTACCACAAACCGCCTACCGAGGTCGCCGCCTGGAAGTCCTCCACCCTTAATAGGTTGTTGCGCCAAAGACTTAGTCTAGTTTAAATCAACGTCTTTCTTGTAGCTTCACTAGATGCAAAAGAGTATATTGATCGTTTAATATCATTAAACACAACCAATAAAAAAAAAGCTGTTACCCATATTGACGTACTTCAGTGAACGGCAATAGCCATCCATCAAGGTGATCATCAAAAAACCGAGAGCAGATGGTAGCTCTTCAGAAATAAAACTGGATTAGTCCAATGTTTGCATGTTTGTACAGTTTGAGTAGCGGGTCCCCCCAACCCACCCAACAAGCCTCCAAGTCGGTGCAAGAGGAGCTTTTACAAACAACAAACAGTGCAAACAATCTCAACCACATATAAATTAATTGATCTTAACTACATTAGATTGACTGACGAGTGTTCCAGAACTAGTGGAGAAATAGTTTCAAAGCGGTGGCGAGGAGGGGGCAATGGAAGGAGCCTTAGGGCAGACGAACTGTTCTAGCAGTAGCGAGGTAAACAGTGTCAGCTGGTTTGAAAACAAACACCGCGTCCCCCCCCCGCCTGTATTATACGAGCTGGATGCACACACCGGAGTATAGAGGTGGAATAGCGTTTGACTGGCCGCACGACAGATGGTGCTGGACCAAACTAACAAGGGGACTGACTGGTGTGGATTGGGGCCTATGCCAGCACATATAGATCTATCTCTTCTACCCCAGGACCATGGGCTTTCAGATCCTGTCCAGACACCACTTCAACTGGGTTATTTTGGTTCCTTTTTTTTAATGACTCCCCCCTTCTTATTTAAAAAAAAAAATTCCTCTTCGTTTCAACTAAGTTCACCAGTTACTACTGCTACTACTTGGGGGCGTTGCCTGAATTAATGGGCCTATTCAGATGGCGTGATCTGTTGGCTACGAGAGGGGGAGCACCCGGGAGAAAGAAGGGTGGATGATTAACCTTTGTTATGTGATTTATGGGGTCGTTCTAAAACACCCAACACGGACACTTGTTACCCACCAGTAAGCACAATAATATTGGATGCTTTGTAGTTTGCATTATCCTCTTATTGTGTGTGCTTTGAGTGTACACTTCCTATAAAATTTAAGTACCTCCAGTAAAAAGTTGTTAATTCGAAATATTTTTTCCCCTGCTTAATCAAGAACAACCCTTTTGCCTCTATGATACCCAGTAAATCTGTCTGCGATTAGCAATGTGAAAGAACAAATGTAGCAAAACCTCAAGCTTTATATTCCGCTAAATACCGGCCATCCAGAAGATCCACGAAAGTTCGGAGGTTTTTTATTTTCTCTTACTCATACAAAGAGGAAGTTTTGCGATTCTGAGACATTTTCGAGACACAGATTTGAGGTCTACCGAATACGAAAAAGTATTTTTAGGGAATGGTCTGTACAATGGTGTGTGTTTACACAATATCTCAAAATTAGCAGGAAGCTCAAACTTGATATTCCGTTTAGGTCATAGTCTCCGCCATGTCTGACCACAAGATTTCGAGCAAAATCCACCAACCAGGAGTGCGACTTCACTGAATGCGCTTTTTTCCTTCAGTTTTTACTTTTTTCTTTAAAACGGTTCCAACGATTTTCTTTAAATTTCGTATACATAAATGCCTATCACTTTATTTGAAACATTTTTCCCGGGAAACTCGATTTTTTGGGGAAGTTCTAGGGGATCAGTAACGTTAAGCTTCTTCTAAACTACCGCTTCAATATAATGTATGGTTCTACTAGCTATGTAATATTAATATACGTTAGTATTCCAAATTTGAAGAAAATTGGTTAACCGCAAATACAACTTTACGAATAAAATTTACTTCTAAGAGCCTGTACAGCTGACTGTCCGGTGTTGTCTGTAACAAGAGAACACTGTCCTGAGTGCAGAAGTCACTAAGAAGGCTCCGAGCACCAATGACCGTAGATACTGGCGCGCCTTAAATTAACACCAGTGTGAGAAAGTCGTTCAAGTGTTTCACACTAGATTTGTTTCTTGTGTTAAACTCTGGCTCCCCCCCCCCCTTAAGATAAATTAAGTAAAGTGATAAATGTAAATATGAAAATATGTGCCCTTGGCTTTATTTTTTAATAAATAAGGTCAGAATGAGTTAGTAGTCGTGTGTATGGTTGTTTGGATGTGAATAAGTAGGAAGGACTGGTTTAGAAATAAAGGTATAGAGTGTGGGGATAGCCGCAAACATATCTGAACATTAGTAAGGAAACGCGGGTAGTGAGGGTAACAGAAGACTATAGGAGCAGGTTCAACTGTATGAGCTAGTATTGTGGTTCTAGCCGTGACTGGAGGAAGGAAGCGCAACCACCCAAGTACTATTGTACGACTTATTCAAGTGTTAGTTTACATATGAGCAATGAACTGAACTGGAGCATGTAGAGAGATGGGTAAGAGTTTAGCTAACGGTAAGTTTACAAGGCCAAGTTAAGTCTTAACATAATGGGAGAAACAGAATTTGGAAAGAGAGAGAGAGAAACTGGAGGAGAGCTTCTTCTCTTGTATATAACTCATATATGTGACTGGTGAGGCCGACTTGTAGCGGGGGATTATGGTTTGTGGAGCAGGCACCCAGCCACCACCACCAAATGGCGAACTACAAACATGCACTGGTAACTAAGGCTGGGCGTTATATACACCTACAGTATCCAGCGGTAACTGCGGAGGCAAGAGGTTGCTAGTGTTTGGAGAATTATGTACGAGTGGTAACCGCAAACAACCTGCCATATTCACGCCTCTCTACTTGCGTGCGATACCCGCCTCATATCTTGTTGTGGTGTACTGCATCTTCTGCCAACCATCATACAACGCCTACTTACACATACACGCACACACAAATAAATACTCCTTCCTACAAGTTCATAATCATTCATACACAACAAACACATAACATTTAAGTTTATATATATATGTGTTTGTTAAGTATAAATAATATAAATGGATAAAACTTTAGGACTTTTGATTTTTTTCCCGCATCATTAAGAGATTGTAGCTCTGGGATCGAGAACAGAACGTCATCTTCCTTTGTTAAGAACACTCCATTCTGACTATGTACACTGAGTTGAAGCTATAGTTTCAAGAAAATTGCTAAAGTCATTGTTGAGATAATGGCTAAAAACGAAAAAAAATCTGATGTGAAACACTCATACGACTTTCTCTTACTCCAATTAATAAAATTTAATTAATAAATTTAAAAAAAATTATATTAATTTTTGTTGGTTAAACCACTCCAAGGAACAAGATATCGAGAGTTTCTTTTGTTGTATTCTTTTGGTTTTATTGTTGCACTTGTATGTATTGTGTGTACTACATCACATCACACCAATAACATTTCATTGGTAGCAGCGGTGGGATATTTTCAACCAGAATCCACAAATTAACAAGTACGTACAATTTTCAATTTACTGATTAAACGAATTATCCATCAAATAATTTTATTGCTTTTTCATTTATTTTCTCAGCGGAAATATCATGAATATGAATTTATGAGTGTTCTTAATAGATCGCAAATTGTAAAGATATTACGCGATAATAATCTTTCTGTGGCGGCAATTTAATCCAGTTACGCAGAGCCTTGAAAAATATAATCTTTCCCAAGGTAGTAATTCTCTTGTTTCCAAAATGTATAAGATAAATGGACAAGATATGGGCATCGACGCTGCTGTAGAATATTTACTTGCTCAGCAACAATTAGCCAATCCTCCTGCCACCCCCAGCAATCAACCTGCTAGCCCCTTAAGAAATTTACATTTAATTAATAGTTTACCCACCTTCGATGGCGAAAATTCAGCCAGTGTGCCCGATTTCCTAGACCAAATTAGCCGTTGCGCTAGCCCTTCTGGCTGGGACGACGCTGCAAAATTAGAAATACTAGCACTTACGCTCTCAGATTCTGCGAAAATATTTTATGATACGCAGAAAGCCGAATTACAACGCCAGGGTACAATTATAACGTATCCTCTAATTTCAAAGCGACTTCTAGCCCGATTTCGTAAGGAGAAAATCCCTCTAGTCCTCTTACAACAGATGACTAATATTCAGTCTCTACCCCCAGAGTCTCCTGAAACCTTCGCGGATGGAATTAGACATATCCAGTCCGCCATTAGCCTGAAAGCTCAAGCGAACCCACTCGAGGCCTTACATTCTATTTTAGACAAACTGGCCACTGATGCTTTCCTGAAGTCACTTCCTCAACCGCTTCGTAATGAGGTACGAACAAAGCTACCTCAAAAATTAGACGAAGCACTTTCTTATGCCAATGCCCTAAAAGAAAAACAGGCTTCGGAAACAAACCCTACAGTTTTCGCTGTCACTTCGAAAACTTCTAATCTTCGCACACCCCTATCTCCATGTCGTTTCTGCGGACAAATGCATTTCCATAGAGAATGCCCGCATCGAAATAAAAGTCAAAAGCCACCATTAAAACCAACTACCACTTGTAGAGTTTTTAATCTAATAAAGAACAGGCCCTGCCGCCATTGTTCCGGTCCACATTTTGACGTGGACTGTACAAACAAATTTCAACAAAAACCTCGCACTAACTTTGGAAAAATACCTAAGAATTTTAATATTCCTAGAAATTTTAATCACCGAGTATGTAATAATCGCTATAATAATAATAATCAATATTATAGTAATAATAATAATGCTCGAGTTAATTCAAATAATCCACGATTTAACTCTTATCCAGGTAGACCCCAATATAATCAGAATGATAATAATTATAACGAAACTAGTAACAACCTCCAAAGTAGGCCCACTTGTCAGTATTGTTCAAAATTTGGACATATGGCTCGTAATTGTTTCCAAATACAGCCCAAAACGAGTTAGCCCTCAGTCGCTTTCTCGAAAACCTGATATTATGACCATTGCTATCATACCTGCTTCCATCAGTCCTGACTAACCAGTAATACCTAATTATGCCATCACGTCCCTTCATTTGCATGCGGACAATATCAAAAATTCCAAATTTTCTGGCAAATCCATACTTTCGCAATTAAAGGAAATTTCCAATTAATACTTGTAGAAACGTTCTTACAGGACAATCATTAATTTGCGCACCGTATCTAACACTTAATAAATTCGACATTCAATTTTCAAATAGCACTCAAATTAGTACGCACCAATTCAGTACTATTCGCTAGGTTCACTAAAAACCTGCAACTAGCTACAAAATTTCTGTGCCACCTCGCGCACACAATACATAACACAACAATACATTGAATCTCTTGAAATTATTCTCATTCTATCACACTGCTCAAACTCTACATACTACACCACATGTAAATATTATATGTAAGAATTTTGTTAGACTTAAGAACAAAAATGTGTAAAGCGTATTGATATATTTAATTTAGTTGTTACAATTATGGACATATTATTTTTGTTTCAGCACTGACAACTCTCGTATCACTGTTATAAATTTATTCAACCATTTGATATTTGTAATTATTGCATTGTATATTTCAATATTTTTAAGTAATAATTTACAATTTATTTTATTTTGCAGAAACCAAGATGACCTCGTGAATTTGTTTAATACTTTTATATGTTAATATTGATGTTTTTATATTGTATTTGACTAATTAATTAAATTTTTTCAGTTCGTCTAAAAAGAAATTGAATAATTGTATTTGTAATTGTGTTTTGTCTATCTTTGTATTTTAATGTTATATTTTTATAATACTTAATTGTTTTCTCATATTGTTAATTTATGTTAAAGGTATCTAGAAAACACAGCATAGCTGAAGAGCTCATGGGCATATAATCGCCCCCCCCCCGGGTGCATACCCCTCAGATATATTTCATCTTTAGCTCATAGCTTTAATAATTTTTACACTTATACTTGTTGAAATTATTGCGTACATACTCGTATCCATAATATTTTTATGTTAGCTGTTAAAATTTAAAATTATATAACCTCTCTTTTGCAGATCCAAACATCTTCATCATCTACACCATTGCATTTGCATGAATGTAATTGCATGCGTATGAATATAATTGCATAAAAATTGCATTTTAGTTAAAATTGCATGTTAGTTATAATTGCATGTTAGTTGTAAGAAATTAAAATTATCAATCATGTATTTATGTGTAATTTAAAATTCTGTTGAATATCATTTATGGATCATTTTCAGATACACAAGATTCTACCAAAGGAAAAGATCTTCATCTTCTCATACCCTTTGCTATCGCACATCCTTGCGCATCCTTGCTCGCTTATTAAACAAATATATTTTTTTTAAATATTATTGTGTATCTATGTATTAAATTATTTTTGAATTACTCGAGTTTATTTTCGTTCATTTAGAGTGAATTCAAGAAAGTACATGCACCCCTACAGGCACCATCACTCAGAAGCCTATATTGATCGCCTCGCCAGTTACTTCTTTATCAGCAACACTCGCCAAGCAGTGTTTGCCAATCAGCCTACCACCAGGGTAACGCTCGCCCACTCAAGCAGCATTCGCTGGAGAAGAAGACGATCCATTACAGAGCAACGCTCATACATTCAAGCAGCGTTTGCTCCAGAACAAGATGACTGTAATCTACTATACACGACTACCTTGCAGAGGTTGCACATACGCCTCTCGCCATACCAGAGGTTAACCTTCAAGCCTCTACAACTCTGAATTACCTCCCAAATTTTTCGTGCCGAAAAATTTCTCCAGGAGGGGGGATAATGAGATGGATGCAAGAAATTATATCTGTTTTATTTAAAGAAAATTATCAAAATTATGAGAAAAATGCAAGCTCGTTCGCAAAAAGGGTCACCCAGGTAAAAGAGTACAGGAAGAGTTCATGAACCTTGGTAGCATTGTCTACCCCTTCTTCTCACAGGGGAAGATTTGAACGACAATTAGAAGACATTCCTTCAAGACAGTCTGCATTCTGCTTTCAAACAAGATAGTCTGGGCTAGATTTTCAAAAGCAGAACACTTGTTTTTCGCTCTCTTAGCATCAGTGCATATTAATAAGTTATAATTTCTTTGCAAATAACTTGTAGTTATTATTTTAATAGAATATATTTATTGTTAGCAGTGGTGACTACTTTCTTATTTCTGATACTTCACTCTCCTCTTTTACAAAACCGCTCAAGCCACTACAAACTACAACGCATCACACTAATAACATTCCACTACCACTGAGCTAATCCTTTCCCTGCATTACTGCAAATTATAAGTGGCAACTTTTTTTCCAACGTGGGACTTTTACCTAACGCTTAATTGCCTTTAATTGTGGAGGTTGGGATACGTGTTACAGGAAACACTGTCATGTGACAGTCCGAAGATCGTGCCTCGATTAAATCAAAGTCCCTGTGATTTGGTCAGTGTCATGAAATTTAACGTCACCACATCTCCGAAAACCCCATATATTAATTTTTCCAAAAAAATGTTCCCAAAAGTGTTCAGGCGACCCAAAACGTGTATTTCCGTTGAAAACTTAATTTCGAAAGTCTGGCACGTTCGTAATATTACCTCTTACTATTAGGAGTAAGAGAAAGTAAAAACTGTTGCCGCCTTTTAAATAAAACTGCAAAAACTCAACGAAACTTACTTTGTAAAGTTACACTTCCGGTCAGTCGATTTATGGTAATAACTTGGAATTCTAGTAATAATTTTAATGTTCTTTATTATAATCTAGATGTTAGAACCATAGATTTTATTGCGGATATTACAGGAAAGCTTCCGGGTGTAGCTAGTTCTGTAAAAAGAAATCTTTCAAATGGAAAATAGTTCAAGCCTTTGTGTGTATAGTTAGTGTGAATAGTTAGTGTGTGTAGTTAGTGTGTATAGTTAGTGTGTAAGTCGCAAAAACATTCATTCATTAAAGTCTCCCGTCTGGTTGATGGATTTTGACCACATTCTTTGTGTCAGAAGCGGTGATGGTATTTAAATGGAATATCAAATTGATCTTCTTGCGATTTTAACTTTTTTGCGAAATTTGTTCATACATAATAAACAAACGCACTCATAGAGAGAAACAGAGGCAGAGAGAGGGAGAGATCGCTAAAAAACTTTGTTTCTGACGATAACTCAATCAGAATATTTGAAACGATCACAATATTTTCTCTTACAATAGTAAGAGAAAGTAGGAAGTGCAGCACAGAGAAAGTTTCTATTACAAGGTTCAATTCAATTTTCAGATTGGTATTAATCCTCGGAAAAAGGAGAACCGTCTTTTATCCACCTACATAGACAAGCTCCATGAGTGACGTGACCTTTTGTCGAACTAAATTACAATAATCGACATGGCAAGATAATAATACTGATATTTTCAATAAATGTTTAACTGATTTTTTTTCCGTATAAGTTATCGATTGTTCACTATCGATATCAGTAACATGTTTGGTGAAACGGTGTGATGGTGATTAAACAAAAAAAACAATAGAGTTAATACATGGAGACAATATTACTAATACACTAATGTGGGACCTCCGTCCCTCGGCGCAACGGGGCCGACATACAGTGCTGTGTGTTCGTACTGGTTGTGATATAGTCGGAGCGAGAGGCTGCCAACACAGCGCTCCAACAACACCAAAAAGAGATAGCCAGCCCAGATAGTAAGGCTATATATCAGACTTATTATTTTATCTGTGACGCTGTTCGGTGCTACTACAACACAACACACTAGGTTGGCTGCCCTTATCTCTACGTCACGCCTCAAACCCTTTATTTACTACTACTCCCACCATCCGTCCATTCTAGACTTAAACTAAACCGAAGGCTAAAACCCTGCTATAGAAAACCGCCGTGTACTCTTGTGTTCCCGCCACTATATTATACTGCAAAGATTTAAATAAAATAATCAAATCAGCACTGATATAAGTGTTTAATATTAAACAAAAATTATCGACACTACACCCACCCCTACCCAAATAATTCAACTTTAAATATGAAACACTCACACAATAATTATAATTGAACAATTTTATGAAAGTTCGAAATCTTAGTAATCATATATAGACCACATTGTTTTTAGAGGAAGGGTGAGATTATTTTTTCCTCTTAAGTGCTATTTTACTTTATAATATACTATCAAGTTTGAGGAAAATTCGGTTGACCGGAAGTACGTGTTTTCTGAACAGTTTTCTGCGACTTTTCTCGTTAAAAATAGCGATGATTTTCTTTAAAATAACTAAATATATATATATATATATTTCGGGAGGGGTGATGCTGGATTGTCACACTTCCCTCCAAAAAGTCATGCAGTTTAGGATTCCTACTGAAAAATTCCAATTTGAACGAAATTTGACAATAACAATAAAAATATATAGCCGCAGTAATATAGCCGGTATGAATGTTTCCAAGTTCATGACATACCTTACTTTAATGTAGAGTAAAACGTCACAATCCACATTTACTCAGCCTAATTTTGGATTTATAAAAAATATTCTGATCCTTTTAAGTTGTACATTGGGAATACTGCTCATCCTCACCTACAAGAGAAAATACAACCAAGAATGGAAAAAAAAGAAAACAAAAAGAGAAAAGCGGTGGCTCTGCCAAGCGGCTGAGAGGGGAAGTAGGCAAACGGTTGTGAAAATTAGCAAAAAAGGAGCCAGGAAAACTGGAGAAGAGAACAGGCGAATAAATAATTCATGAGCGTTCGACTATTGCATGCAGTCTTCTTTTTCCTATCTCCTCTTACCATCCGGTTTTCTTTTACACGTGAGAGTGAGCTCTCACGTGACTTTACACGTGTACATTCACGTGCACACACAACTTTGACTGCATGTACTGCTCATCTGCTGTTCACCAATTTTACCAGTATTACCATGTTTTTTTTATTTTTATTATTTTTGAGATGATCATGCTTCAAGTTCAAACGGAAATTACTTATTGCCATCAGTACTTTTTACTTTCTCATATAGTCCTAGTAAGAAGGAAGTATTGTGATCGAATTTCGGAAATGAATTTTCACTGGAAATACAAGTTTGCAAATACATGTTTGCACTGATTACGAAGAAAAGGTTTTTCTGTGATTGGTCTGTGTGTGTGTGTGTGTGTGTGTTTTTTTTAATTCACTTTATTTCCACCATGTTCCGCTCAAAAGAGCTCTACATGAAATTTACAAAATTATTATTACAATTTAATTATACATAGTACAGCTTTCATTCAATTTAGCATATTTACGGACACATTTAAATTATTAAATTGGCTTATAAATTATTAGTATATTATACAGTTCATAAAACAATATAGAAAATGTTATTGCGGAAGTACTATTACACAATTAACATAAAGGGAATCATTCAGACACAATTATAATGACATTATTTTAAGAATACAATATAGAAATAAAAATTTTTTTTAAACAGAAATATTTATAAATTTATCAATACAGAAATAAATTATTTTATTTATTTATTTATTATTATTATTATTATTTTTATTTTATTTGTATTTTTATTTATTTATTTATTTTTTTTAGGAAGTAGGCTGGTCATATAAAAATTGTATCCCTTTTCGGCAAACCTTTCAAAATGTAAGCAAAGTCTCAGCTGAAGTAATATAAATTTGTTAGGGGCCAATGCTCGCCTTAGCCACCACCTGCTGCATGAGTGACAGCCTCGCTGACTGCAGACATTTACATTCCCACAACAGATGGTCAACAGTCTGAACAGAGGAAGAATCACATCGTCAAGTTGCAGTTTGGCAGATAACTAGCCATTTTACAATGTCCTGATATAACCTGAGTTATGCCGTAGCTTATTACGAAGTGATGCATTTGGAGGCGGCTTTTTACAGAGGGAAGGAATTCTCTTGTGAGAACTTCAGAGGTTGAATTATTCCAAAGCTGCTCCCAGGCTTCTATCCTGCGTTGAAACGCCCACTGCTTCAGTGCCGTTCTGAGGTATTTGTTATTGGCAAACGCTATATTAGTATCCTTTGAAGCTGCTTTTGCCATATTATCAGCAATCTCATTGCCGGTGATGCCTACGTGTGCTTTCCCCCACGAGAATGAAATTGTGTTCCTATCTCGCAGCCTGCACAGCCTCGTCCTTATCATTTCAATTAGGGGGGAGTGGTTGCTACAAATTTGCAAACAGTCCAAGGTGATGCGACTGTCTGTAGCTATTCTAATTTTTTCTCCCAAGAAGGAATTACACTCAACCCAGTCTAGAGCTTTAAGAATGGCTAGTTGCTCAGCTGTGTGAGTGTGTATGTGTGTGTGTCTGAACAAAACATCGCAGGATGCCCAAATTTAACATCCGTTTAGGTACTACCACGAGCATCTCACACGAAGATTGTGGTCAATATCCATCAACAGGTAGTGCTATTTATTGAATTTTTTTATTTTTCGCGATTTTATCAAAAATGACACCAACGATTGATTTCCTTTCAACTCTGTCCAATGTCTGAACAGATAATGTCTATTACTTTTTTTGCCTAAAGGTATTTTCCATTAAAATTCATTTTTTGAGAAGGTTCTGGAGGAACAGATATGTTAAGCTTTGCCCTAAAGTACCACTTAGTACAATGTACGATTTTACCATCTATATAATATTCATTTATCTTAGAGGCATTGGAATTTTAATTTTGAAGAAAACATAGATTTACCGGAAGTTGGGAATTTAAAGAATTGTTTTTTGAATTTTCTGGAATTTTCTGGAAACGGCTCCCACGAATTTCTCTAATCTTCATTCTTCAATATCTCTCACTTTTATTTGAATAATTTTTCCTGGGCAAATTGATATTTTTAGAGGATGTCGGGGGGAGACAATAGTGTTAAGATTTCCTATAAATTACCATTGCAGTACAATGTATAGTTAGTTCTACCTTCTATACAGCGTGATTTTTCATATTTATCTCTTAGAAAACAGTATTTATTTCACAGTCTCTTTGAAATATTGTTTTTCTTTTCTTACTAGATTTATCATTTTTAACGTCAGTTTATTTATTTATCACTATTTTTTTAACGCTCCAGCTCACTTTCTTTTGCAAATATGAAAATAAAAACTAAACAAAATACAAAATTTATAAATACAAGTTACAAAAAAAATTAATTCAAATCTCTTTCCTACTGCTTGATTTACATATTTACGTCATGGCTCTGGATTACACTGGTTTCAGCAACCCTTGAAATAAAAGAACAAAGAGCACATGGATTTGAAGAATATTTTATGAAATTTGACAGTTCGTTACTTGAAAAGGAACACAGCTGGTGAGAGATGAAGTTACTTCAAATTTACATTTTATTAAATTTTAATACCTAAAATGGTACCAACCTCTTTTAATAATTGGCCAAAAAAAGATCATCATCTTATGGAAAATTTAATGTTCTTTCAATTTAGTGTAATTCAATTTGCAGTAACTGTCTTAGGGTTAAGACCAATTTTATGGGAAAAAAAAAGGCGTGCAACATTAAAAAATTAAAAAATGTGCAATTTCTCGAAACAGTTGAGACTCAGAAACAGGTTTATATGAAATTTTTCAAAATGTGGTATAATAGAACCAGCTCCTTAAGTATAGCCAGTACAACCTCGTACATCCAGTATTATATTCATTTATCTTAGAAGCATGCTGGAATTTCTAATTTGAAAAAACGGTTAACCGGAAGTGCATCTTTAAAGAATAGATTTTTAAGTTGTTTTATTTTTCATTTTCTCGAACAAGACTATAATGATTACAGTCGAGAATACTGAAATAAAAAACATTTACTACCATCACATCAAGCTTCACCTTCAGGGGTTCTCTATTTTTGAGTTTATTTTGTTCACACTCACACACACACACACACACACACACACACACACACACACTGTTCAAAAATTTGTTTTTTCATCCCCCCCTCCAGAGAATTTAAAACATTTATATATCCGGTGAAAACTCAATTTGAAAATCTATCAGGTTGGCAACACTTGCTATTAGTGCAGTTATGGTATTATTATCGCATGACACATCCCATCACAAATCTCTCGCAAGTGTTTCTTTTCATCTTTTTATTTTCTCTATGATCAAGGCGCTCTAGTAATTGGTTTATCTGTGCAAGTGTAGCTAATAATTAGATTGTAAAGTGTCTAAATCATTTTAACGGCAACGTTTCACTTCTCCCCCCCATCCAGCTACCCCCAATATAAATAAGAGTGCAAAGCTCCAAGACATTACATGAGCTTTCATGTCGACTCAAGTGTTATCTAAACTCAAATGTGTTATATATATATATAAAAGAAACATCACTAGATTGAATTTGAATTAGATTTTTAGAGGTGATAGTGAGATCAGGCTGTCAAGTCCCGCCAGTTTGGTGGGTTCAGCACGATCATCCCTCCAACAAGAAGGGAATATAAAATTGGGGTGGCATTTTTTATTCACACATGATTTAAACATTTATTCATGGCGCATTTTCGTTGAATGTGCTGTCAGAATTCGAGGAAATTTTACATGAAGACTCGGAAGAAGCGAGTATACCGAATTTTCTCTTTTTTTTTTATTATTTGTTGCGATTTTCTCGAAATCGGGTGCGATATTTTCTCGTAACTTTAATTTGAAACATTTCGTTGGTTCTGGACAAATGCTACGTTAAGCTTTCCTGTACAGTGCCGATATACTACAATGTATGGTTTCCCTATATACATTTACTTATACACCAGAGACATTGCTAGAATTATTGTTGTTACTTTTATCTTTTTGTTTTAAATTCACAACTTTACAACATATATCAGGTAGCCCAGGTAAATATGATAAAAAATCTGGTGTTTAACACTCACACGTGATATGCATGAAAGGAGTTGTGCGAAAGGACAATATATAAGGTGTGACCTGTTTTCATGGAAGTTGATGTAAACGGGATTAAGCGAGCTTGGCTACGAATGAAACTTTAGTACCAGTATGAAGCCTTAGAAGTTGGAACATAGAAGGGAGCGTTAGATATATGTCGGACGATTTTTGATTGCAAGTGTTTTTTATGCGGTTGAGATTGGATAGCCCGTAAACTTCTAGTCCGTAAGTCCATATTGGGATAAGGAGAGTTCTAGTCCGTAAGTCCATATTGGGATAAGAAGAGTTCTAGTCCGTAAGTCCTGTAGAATACCTGTAGAATAGCCTGCAGGGGGGAGTGTTGGATAATGTAGAATAGCCTGCAGGGGGGGAGTGTTGGATACTGTAGAATAGCCTGCAGGGGGGGGTGGGTGTTGGATACTGTAGAAACCGGAGGAAGGATTTTACCATTGAAGGTGATGTATTTAGACTTAATAGGGTTTATTTTAATTTACCACTTGGTACGCCGGTTTACTATCGTATGAAGATGCGCTTGCAAAAAACGAATCATGAGGACGGGGTCAGTACCGGAACCTCGTAGTGTAAATATTGAAATCGGAAGTATAACTTTCAGCATGAGTTTCTAAGTTTTGTGGGGGGGGGGGTGGGGATTTTTCTCAAAAGAAGTACAAAGGTTCCTTTAAACTTGAAATGCTAAGTTACAGATATGAGAGGTGCATCAAGAGAAGTCACGTGACTGTTTCACACTAGATTTTTTTTTTAAATTGTCTTACTCCTAGTAAGAGCAAGTATTGGGATAGTGCCAGGTTTCGAAAAAGAATTTTCACAGGAAACGCGTGTTTTGGGGCTCCTTGAATAAGAACAACATATTTCTAGCGAATGGTGTGTACACGAAGATTTCGGGCGAAATCCATCAACCAGAAATGTGACTTTATTGAATGGTCAATGGTTATTTCTTCAGTTTTTCCGATTTTCTCGAAATCGACGTTTCGGACACCTTTGGTGTCCTTTCTCAGGAACTACATAAACAAAAAATGCAGAAAATTGTATGATAAAAGTAGAACATTTAACGAAATAACAAATATTGAAAAGATATGATATCTGTTAAGGACGAAGGAGAGTTAAATGTTGGAGGAGGTTATTGAAAATTTACAAGTTGGGAAGTTTGAGTAGAGTTAGAAGTGAAAAACAAATCAATTAGTATTTTATAAGAGAAATAAATGAAAGAAATAAACTAGAAAATGAGGGGAAAATATAGAAAGTTGGTATGCGTAATTTAGAGAGGGGGACCTTTGTTGAGGAAGCGGAAAATGTTATTGTAAGAAGAAGTAATGACGACCTTGTCTTTTTTGTAGTTGATGGAGTAAGAGGTGAGGTTAATGTGGGTGGGTTCAGTAAGAAGTCGCTTCAGGTGGTTGGACCGAAGCATTTCGGAAATCAAAGGAATGGGCAAGGGTGAGTGCATGTTTTGTGAGGGCTGTACTGCCAATTTTTTTGTTAGCTATCTGCAGTTCATGCTAAGTCTCTTTCGTAGGTGTTGTCTTGATTAACCAATGTAACATGCATTACAGTTTGGTGCGGTACAAAGTATGCTGTAAACGAATTCGTTTGGTCATAAGTTTCAATGGGGTCTTTAAGTTTAGAATAAACTTTTCTAAGTTTGTTGGAGGAATAGAGACCAGATTTGAGATAGGAATGATAGACCTTAGAATATGAATGATTTTGTATGAGATAAAGTTTGTGTAGATGAAAGAACGGAATACGGATGGCTCGGGCATGGAATGGTATGTGGCTTTTAAAAGGTTGTTTTTAGTTAATGGAATTTTGAGGATAAGTCGATTTGGATAATGATTTTGTAGTAGAATGTTGTGTACTTTGTTGATATTGTCGTTCTGGAATGGAGGTGCAGACAGGTTAATGGCTCGGTTATATAAGTTTTCGGCGGAATTAATTTTATGATGTAAGGCTGTTTTGAAAGGAAATGTAGAAATATGCCGGAGTAAGTTGGTTTGGTGTACCAATTGTATGTGAATGTTTGGCCTGGTTGTCGCATTATTAGAGCGTCTAGGAAAGAAATTTGGTTGTTTTGTTTAGTTTCTACAGTAAACTGTATGCGTGAATAGTAAGAATTAAAGGCGTTAAATATTAACGGAATGTGGTCTGGACTGACTCAAAGAGGTCGTCAAGAAAACGTAAATAAAAGTTTCTTCTTTGGCCCCTGCCAACTAATTTTTTGCTTGTTTGATTAACAACGGCCAAACATAACTATTGTTTATATAAATTTTTATTTGCATTTTTATTTGAAACATTTTTCTGGAAAAAAGAAAGATTTTAGGGTGATCTGTGAGTTGGATTAATCTTAAATTTGCACCAGCGCTTCCTTGATTTTGAAATAGATCGGTCCATACAAGGCTGCTCACGTAGACAAAGAAAATCCCCATGACCATTTTTATTGCTAGCCGAAGTAAACATTGTAGCTTTGCAATTTTAAAGACACTTTCTTGTTTAATTAACTACTTTCTTACTTTTAATTAACACTTTCTTGTTTAATTAATTAGAGTAAGAGAAAGTGGTGTCGACTGGTTTACATCAGATCTTCTTTTTTTCCGTTTTACTGAAATAGTAAACAAGTTAATGTGATTTGGTTATATTTAACGGGAAAATTTATATTTGTACGAAATGTGTGAGTGTGTGTAATGTTATGGTTTGATAAAGGAAATGGTTTCTACAAAACTAAGAGTTGAAAAAATAGAAGACTGGTAAATATGTTGAAGTTGTACCGTAGTGTCGTCCAACGTAGGACTTGCCCGCCCCAATCGCCACCAAGGGGGCAGAGTAAAGGGGACTCAATACTATCACATACTCACCAGTTTTGCTGGTAGTCTGCTGTAGTAGTAAATACGTAAGAACAAGGGTCGAGATGTTGGCGTTGCCTAGCAACCAAGATTGCTCTGCTGGTCATCATCTTGCAGTTTGTTCGCTTTTCCTCCTACCACCACACTTGTCCTATCAACATCCATCCCTACCAACTCCCTTAACCCCCTCCCCGTTAGTTTTGGTAGTTGTATGTAGAGTGGTGGAAGGCGGCGCTCCTACATTCTCTTATAGAGAGAGAGGCAGAGTGAAAGAGCGACATGGTGCGACTGAACAAGTAAGATATGGCAACATATAGTTCAGTGAGTCTGTGGGGAGTGCATGAGTTTTCTAGGGTGAAAACCCTTAGCTTTTCCTCTTACAAAAGCTCCCTACCCTAAGAACTTACTGACAAAACATAACGTACATCTGAAGTAAAATTAAAAAAAATCTGTGGTAAGACACTCACACGACTCCTCTCTTACTTCCTCTTGATACAGTTATATATATAAAATGACAAATTTTCATTAAACTTTAAATTTAACTCATCTGCCCTGACATTAAATACAGTGGTACGACGAAGGAAAGTAGGTAGGTACCGAGGCAGGTAGTAGAATAGTGATTATATTATAGTCCTGATGACAGCGCCAATAACATTGAACTAACCAAATACGTTGGAAATTTAGGTGCCCCTAAAAAATCAACTTCTGAAACAGTGATAGGTTGTTATTCATGTTTTGTAGATAGTACCTACGCTGCGCAAAGAAACTCGTTGCAGCCGTTTTCGAGAAAATCGTGAAAATTTACAAACAAAAATTCAACTTCTGGTTGATAGATTTTCCCGAGACCTTCGTGCCAGATTCGGAGGTAGTATCTAAACAGAATACCAAGTTTGAGCTTCCTGCGAATTTTGGTTTTTGCTCACAATATGCACACGCACACACACAGACCGTTCGCTAGAAACCTGTTTTGCTATTCAGAGAACCTCAACACATCTATTTCCGGTGAAAACTAAATTTCGAAAATTTGAAATCCAACTAGGGCAGTAGCGCGTTAGGTTGGCCAAACTGCATTGGTATGGATAGTTTTTACTCTCTCTTACTACTAGTAAGACGGAAATTGCGACCGTGTCGAATTTTTGAAACTGTCTATAAGTACAAACAATTATTTTTGACTATTTGGTCTCTCTCTATGTGAACAAAATATCTCTATTTTTGAAACTGTCTATAAGTACAAACAATTATTTTTGACTATTTGGTCTCTCTCTATGTGAACAAAATATCTCTATTTTTGAAACTGTCTATAAGTACAAACAATTATTTTTGACTATTTGGTCTCTCTCTATGTGAACAAAATATCTCTATTTTTGAAACTGTCTATAAGTACAAACAATTATTTTTGACTATTTGGTCTCTCTCTATGTGAACAAAATATCTCTATTTTTGAAACTGTCTATAAGTACAAACAATTATTTTTGACTATTTGGTCTCTCTCTATGTGAACAAAATATCCCAAAAACGAAATATCGCACGGATCTCAAACTTTGTATTCTGTTTAGATAATACTATCTGAAAAGAAGGTTTCGGGCAAAATTCATGAACCGGAAGTACGGCTTTACTGAATGTTTTTTCAATTTTTTTTGGCCACATTCTCAGAAAAGAGGTAACGATTTTCTTGAGACTTCCGTACACTATCTGCACACTTAGATATCTGTCACTTTTAATTGAAACATTTTCCTGGGAAAATTGATTGTGTGGTGTTTGGGGGGGGGGGAAGTGGCGCCTCTACAATACATTTTCTAAAGTTATATTCAGTTTTATTTTCCATCTCCGAAATCACTGTTCCAAAGTATTCAAATGTTGCTGCAAGTTGCGGATTTACTGGTTCAGAATGAAGAGAGAGAATGGTTATGTCATCTGCATACTAGGTTATGTTATGAGAGTAATTTCGAAGGTCTGAAGTATATAATCTGAAGAGAATAGGTCCAAGGATACTACCCTAAGGAACACCTACCTCCAAAGGGTAAAAGCAAGTATAGGTTTTGGGCCTTCATTAACACACAAATAACTGTTAGAAAGGTGAGCCTTAAGAATAATATAGTATGTGAGGAAGAATTTGTTTGAACTTTGCATAGTGAGCTCGGCTGCCAAACCTGATGAAATGCTTGAGCAATTGACACCTTGAGAAAGGCATTCTGAGTTATACTGCTTCCGCTCAAGACAGAAGATCAATAAAATATAATAGATAATGGCATTGATGAATGATGGAATGAAGGTAGCAGTATTGGTAGAACTCCAAATTTGAAGAAATTCGCCTAGCCAGGAATTGCCACTTTGCAGTATAGGTTTCTGACTTGTTTGGGGGGGGGGGATTTTCTCGCATATGACACTTCTAGTCAACGTCTCACATTAGACCCATCACTTTTATTTCAAGACAATTAATTTTCCGATAGATTGTGAGTGAAGATGTGAACTCCGGCTTACCTCTAGAGTGCCATTTCAATGTATTCTACAGGTCCACCATCTAAAGAACATTGAGGGATGTTCCAGATTGGATTTCAACGTAAAATGCAATAAGAGGAAGCCTTAGTATGACGTCATACTTAATAGTCTTTGAAATTTCTTACATATTTTTAGTTTTTATAGTAAGTTATGAAAATTGGAAGATAATCATAAATAAACATAATCCTCGGAGAGATGGATAGAGAGAGATTACGACAAACTATGACGTAATAAGTTGGAACATTAAACACAAAAATAAAAGATCAAACAATTTTTTTTATTCTTTATGCGATATAAAAAGGATATAAAAGATAAAGTATGTATACTATTATATATTTACATTGAATATGTATACATGAAGTTTACATGAGGTTATATATATGAGGGGAATGTGGTAATAGAGTCATAATAGGAAGTGGAGGATGTGTGTGTTCGTGTGAAAATCGAACAGAAGAAGCAACTTCTAAACACTGTATGTATATACTCAATTTAATGTTTTATACATACATACATACATATATATATATAGTCGGAGAATGGAATCCTACGGCACAAGGAGATGCAATCTGCCTTGACTCAACATGCATCTCATTCCTAACAGCAGGAGGAGTATATAACATTTACTAGGAGTACCCACTGAATAATCTGGTATCCATTAGAGGGGTGGGTGGCGGAGGAGAGAGAAAGCATCCCCCTCCCATATTAGTACACACACATACATACAGAGATAGTATCTGTGCAACAGTGGCCGTGTCACGTGACCGGATGACACATACACACACTAAGTACAGTTTCACATTCCAATAAGGGATGATGATGATGATGATAAGCGAGTATGAAGAGTGTGTGAGTTTTTGATTGGCCTCTCCTCTTCTTCTTTGTGGTCATAGAAAGAGAGATAGATAGATAGAGACAGAGAGAGTGAGGATCTTCAGACAACAGGTTCTAGAACCCTAATCCTCAGTGAAAAGCAGAAAAGAAAAATTTACTTCCAAAAAAAAAAACCCTGGTTTTTCACACGACTTTCACTTACTCTAATCAGTGTAATTGAATTAAGAAAGTTACTTCAAAATCGCAACGAACACTCTTTAATTGGGCTGGTCTTAAAAAAAAGTGCTGGGAATATTACTTGTATACCGGAGCGGACTTATGTGGAGCGCTCTATGTCAAAATCAAGAAAGCTTGCGCAAATTTAAATATAATCTAACTGATAGACCTCCAATACACCTCTAAAACCAATTTTTCAGAAAAATGTTTCAAATAAAAGTGACACGTTTCTATCTATCCAGCAAGCATTCCAAGTTTAAAGAAAATCGTTGTAACCGTTTCCGACCACAGACCACAAATCATTGTAACCGTTTCCGACCATAGACCACAAATCATTGTAACCGTTTCCGACCACAGACCACAAATCATTGTAACCGTTTCCGACCACAGACCACAAATCGTTGTAACCGTTTCCGACCACAGACCACAAATCGTTGTAACCGTTTCCGACCACAGACCACAAATCATTGTAACCGTTTCCGACCATAGACCACAAATCATTGTAACCGTTTCCGACCACAGACCACAAATCGTTGTAACCGTTTCCGACCATAGACCACAAATCATTGTAACCGTTTCCGACCACAGACCACAAAAACGAACTCAAACACCTGTTCTGTAAAATCACACTTCCTGGCTAAGCGAATTTCTTCAAATTTGGAATTCTATCAATACTTGTAATGTGTATTGATATTATGTAGGTGGCAAAACTATATATCATACTAAAGTGGTACTTTAGTGGAAAGCATAATGCTACTGCCCTTCCCCCCCCAGAATCCCCAAAAATATTAATTATACCAAGAATATTTTTCAAATAAAATTGATAGATATTTAGATGTGAAAAAATGAAATGTTCTGTCAGATGTAGTGTCAGTAACTGAAAGGAAGATCAACTTTGGGCTTCCTGCGATTTCTCTGATTTGGAAGGAATTTCCTTCACACACACACACACACACACACACAACTTATTGTTACGATGGTGTGCCTATATATATATATATATATCTGTTGCCACACACTCGGCCAGTAGAGAATAGTGCAATGTTAGTAATACAACAGATGTGGTATTATGTGTGTAATAGAGACATATTGGGTAAAAGTGAGCTCCCCTCGCGCCTACAAAGGGGGGCGGTTGGTTTACTGCTTGGCATCTCCTTCACTCCGATATCCCGCTGATGTTCCAGAACAGTTAAAATAGTGTATGTATACTTGCTGTCTATTGCATTAGCTATTCCCTTCCGCCCCCCAAACTAGGGGCATAACCATTTCTAGGCTGTAGTTTGTTTTTTTACTTGTGCGCACACAAGGGGCCTTCTGTTTAATGCACTTCTCTTTTCTACAGATATGATGTACACATATCTATCCATATGTGTGCTCCAGCGGGTTGGGCTGGGATGGGGTATGTGCGCCCCCTACTTGTACATCCTTTATGTCCTGAACAATATTAAAGCGGAGAGGGGCAGTATCCTGCCGGCAGAATATTTCTGTTTAAATAATAAATGATACATTTCCCCAACAGCTATTGATACTTGGACATCCCCCCTCCCCCACTCACACACACACAAGCGTGGAAGCAAACTACCCCCACCTGAATACTCCGGCGTCAGTTCGGGGGCCACGGCTTGTTAATATTGCTAATCTCGTAATACTGTCGCAAACTATTGCATTATATTATATGTCACATATATACCACTAGCTAAACATCTAGCAAACATGTTAACTGAATTATCATATCTCTAAACTATATAATTGGTGAATATTGGTAACACTGTGTCACACGCAATGTGGCCAACTAAACAACATTAACAAACACATAAATCCCTAGTATTTGTCTATAATAATAATAATAATATAGTTAATAGATTTGGTCAGTAAACAAATCGAATTAATTTGGTAACACTTAACAGATATTATTTATTCTTAATGCTAAAAGAGGAAGTGTTGCATAACTTAGTAGGATGCATTTCTGGATTTTCAACAGAGAAAATTGGAGCCATTTTGGAGCAAAAAATCTGGTGTGAAACATTCACACGACTTTCTCTGATTGCAATCTATATAGTTCTAGTTAAATCAACAATTTTTTTCAAACTTACAATAATTTTTACTAAATATTTGTCTTCAATAATACATCAATTGAAGAAACTAAACTTAATGAAACGACCTTTTTTGAGGGAAAAGTTACCCTCCCCAATTCCCCCAGAACCCTTCTAAAATCAATCTCCTCAAAAAAAAGTTAGAAACATAAGGATGTCTCTGTATATATGGTTAGTATACTTAGTTTAATGAAAGCCGATGGTGGCTTATAGAGGAAATCTCAGATAATTAAAAAAAAACGGATTTCCGGTCAACCGATTTTCTTCAAACTTGGAATTTTGGCAACACATTTAATTCTAATTAATATTATAGACGTGATAGAATTGTATATTAAACCAAAGTGGCCCTCTAGAGGAAAGCATACCCTGATTTTCACCTGTGACCACCATGGAATACTCTAGGACCGCTCTCAGGTTGAGAATCTCTGTTTTAGAGGAAATCTTAAATTATAGCTTTTCTAGGGACCCTCCAAAAATTTATTTTTGCTGGAAAATTAATCTAAATAAAAGTGATAGGGCTATATGTTTGCGGTAAATATGCGCCATTTTTAAGAATATCGTTGACTCGTTTTCGAGAAAATCGCATAAAACTGAAAGAAAAAACATTTAGTACAGTGGCACTTTCCGGTTCACGGATTTTGTTCGAAAACTTGGTGATGGTCACTAAATGGAATGTTAAGTTTTTAGCCTAATTCCATTCGCTAAAAACATTTCTTTCGTATTCAGGGAACCTCAAAACTCATTTTGACAATTTGACACGATTGCAATACTTAGTGCTACGAGTATAACATCGGAAAAAGTTCAAATTATAAACATATCAATAACTTGATCCACCCCCAGCAAACACGCTAAAAAAGATTTCGTCAAAATATATTGAGACCGGAATTCAGACTTTACTGAATGTTTTGTTTTTTCTTTCTTTTTTTCAGTTTTTAATTGAAAGTATTTGTAATAATTCCAGGTATGAAGAGAGTTTGTCAAGTGAAAGTTACGAAATGAAGTAAAAGAAAGTGATGTGAATGTTACATACCAGATATCTTGGTGTTTATTATCGTCAGTTGAACGAATTCTACCGAACATGTGCTTAACTGAACGTGATTCCGCGCTGGTGATTTTTTTAAGACTTAATCAGCAGGCTTGAGGTAAAACTGTCTCCAGAGGAATGTATCTCTCTCTCTGCCCTCGCTTGGGGAGGGAGGCGTCACAGGGAAAATACGTTTGGTGTTTTGTGAGTTTGCATTTCCTGTGTAATCTTTTTCTCACTCTCTTTCTCTTGCACTTGTTACAAAAGGAAAAAGGAAGTAAAGAAAAAAAAAAAAATACAAACAAGTAAGGAAAACCGGGCCTTAGATATCTTCGCTGTAGTTGGAACTCTTTGAATAAGTGAGAACAGTCGAATTGGTTGCCTTTCCGTGAGGGGTGGGCCACACATTCCATTCCTGGACTTCCACTCTGGGGTAGCTTTGTTCCTTGGTTTATAGCTGTTAGCTGGTCGTAGAATTGCACACAGACCATCAGCTGCTCTCGTCGGCGGGCCGCTGTGCACTCTCTCTCTCTATCGTTACCTAACCTAAGATAGATGCTGCTGGAACAAGCCGATGGAACACATCCCTGCACTCTCCCCATTCCCTATATCTTCTGCAAGACAGCATCCATTTCAACACTCCGCACAAAGAATTAACTTATTTATGAATTAAACCCAAGGAAACACAGGAGTCTTGGGGTTATTCCCTCCTCCGAGCCCACCCCAAGACTAAAATAAGTTTACCCTCTCACCTGTATCCCCCATTTTCCGTTCCACATCCCCATCTCAAGTTCCCCCGCGCGCGGCAGTCGCTCTCTCTCTTTCTCCTTACTTCTCTTATTTCCCCGACTACCCATTCGTCTACCCTCCTCCCTCCCCTCCCTAAAAAAGAAAAAAGTAACTTATTCAGAAGGACTTGTTTTGTTCTCAATTTAAAATTCCATCCTGTTTGAACTTTGGCTAGATTCTTGTTTTGTACTCGTAGATAAAAAATAGGAGACTAGCTGCTCATATTATCTGCCGAAAGCGGCGAGGTGTGAGAAATGAACTACAAACTTCTTTCTCTTTTGGAAGGCAACAGACGCTGGTTTACAACTTAAATCACTTGTTTCCAACCTGTTATGCCGAGGCACCAAGTGAAATTTATAAAGTGGCGCCCCTTTTGTTAATAAATAAAAAATGAGAAGAAAAAAACAGTTGTAGTAAATTTTATATATAGGTATATTATATTATTTTTTTGGAATGATAAATAATACAGAAATAGGAGTTACACTACTTGCTTAAAATTTATATTTTTTTTCTTGGGCATCGACAGCTTTGGTCACTAGCGCCTAAAATTTCTATTATTATTATTGTTATTATTGTTATTATTGCTATGTGACCGCACTGGACTTACGGCAATATATCTCTTATCCCTCCTCCGCACAATAATTTATCACCCTAGCTGCTATATCTAAAAATATCCTCTATCTCCAACTCCTTTCAGAGTGTTGCCCTCCAAAAAATGCGGATCCTAGTATTGGCGACACGGGACAGCACCGTTTTCCTCACTCCATCGTCACATTCTCACACATAGAACTACACTTCCGGCCTACTTTGGGCAAATGAATGGCTACCCAAGAATGTCTGGTCAAGTGAAACCTACCAGAACTCTCAAATGTATCCTACTGACGAAGAGAAGATATTTCAAGTCCTACTGTCTTATAGTAGCTTTTGTAAATCTCTTAGCCTGGAAACACCCGTCCGTGTGCAATTTTCGATTGGAATCAATCGATGTTAAGTTTCTCTTTAAAATGTACTTAGATAACGAAAGTTTCAAACATAGTATACAAATGAACTATCAGGTACCCACTGAATTCTAAATGTTATCGTTTGTTTACCAATAAAAATATTTAACATAATCGACATAAAGATCGATTTAATTTAACTGAAACCATTTAATATTAATTAATTAAAAAAAAAGGAAGAACGAGAAGAGAATTAGAAGTGGAGGATGATGCTATTAGCATTATACAGTAGTAGAACAGCTACAAACCATATGGATAATGGACATAAAGAGCGCCCATAAGCACTATGAGTACTTAGTTAAATGTCTAAGTCCGCAATGAGCGAGAGAAGTGGCTCATGTCACGCACGTGACCTACACGACATCTGGTCTCACTAGATTTGCATACTTCATGTGTTTTTTCCCCCTGCTTTCTCTCTGTTGGGCCATACTCAGGGCGGGCACTATTTCTCGCTAGAATTTCCTCAACTAAAAGACACCTTCTAAATTAATCCACTCGAGCGTATTGTATAAGGCGTGGTTGTCTATTTTGATTTTTCTGCCTATTATGAATTCAGTTTTGTTCAATTGTACAAAAGAGCACATTATATTATAAACAATTTTTTTGTCCTGTCTTTGTTGCCATGGTTACCGAGCGTAAACAATTGTTCACCTAACCGGGTTAATATTAGGATATGGTGCATTGCGATCTAGAGGATCTATTGTGCCCCATTACTAGCATACCGAGCTGAGGAAAATGCTCGGACTCATAAAGCCTCCATTGCTGATCTAGCCATTCTTAACCCCAGGAAGGTCTCCAGAGGAATGCAGTCTTAGCTTCCATCTTTTTTAGCGTTCTTCCTGGAGCGGTTATTTTTTTGATTCCACAAAAAGGCTGGTGCCGCTGCACCTTTCTTACCAGACTGATGGCCACCTCATCATCCACTACGGCAACATGTCCTGGCATTGAAAAGAAGGATAACTCTGTTATTTCTACCCTGGTCCTCTGAGTTGCATTCCCAAATTTTTTTCAAACTGATGACCTAAAAATTCAAGACCACAATGCCGGCTTAATTATCAGATATAATAATCTTTTGGTTTGGATAATTTCTTTAGAGAGCGAACTAGACTAACTTGCCTGTTCCGGTAGGTTTGTCCATTTTGCAAAGATATACGTTTAATCTATCATTGACGCAAACTAGAGGCATCAGATATTGTTAATATGATATGAAATGATATTTTTACTAACATTTCCAAACTTTGCTCTTAACATTTCAAATAGATATGAGATATAAGAGAAAATGTGGATGGTTCTTGTTATCTAAATATCCCAGGACCCGCTGAAATCATTGTTTCAGAAAGAAATTTTAAAAAAAAGTGAGAGTTGAGAAAGTAAAATCTATTGTTTCAGTTATAAAAAAAAGTCGTATGGGAGCCGTTTTTTGTTAAAATTCCGTATCACACAGAAAACGTATGAGGGCTAAATCGCAAACTCGGTATTATAGCAAGCCATATAATGAACCTTAATATATTTCCAATACAAATGATAGACCTACAATATGATAGTGGGTGGGCGCAATATTAAGAAAATCTTTGGTGCCTTTTTGAAGAAAATAGAGAAAAACTAAAAAAAATATACCTCAAAGTCGGCTTCTGGGCGACCAATTTCGACCAATGTTCGCATCCAATCCCAGAACAGATCGCCAAGTTTGAGCTTCTTGCGATTTTTTTCAAATTTGAGATTTATTTACACACGCACGCACAGGAGCTTGTCTGAAGTTCATTAGTTATATACTATTCACTATTGTTATTCAAAGGTTATTTGGACCCACCTATATGTTTCGGTGACCTTTTAAACAGTAATTAATATTTTATTGATTGATATATGATACCAATAATGCTTGTTAAAGTTCGATACTCCTTTGTCTAGAGATATTGATTTGAACGAAATTTGCTGTAATCCACGAAAGACAAATTGTTTTGAATAAACAATCTAAGCTCTTCTCGTTTATGCAGAAGACGTACATGATAACCTCCTCTCCCATGGAGAGCGCTAGTTTCTATGTCGTCCTCTGTTATGCATGAACAATTATCCACCTACACGACGTAGGTGAATAATTGTTCATCTACGGCTGTGATAAGGATTTTCATGATAACGTTTCAGCAGCAGCCATTATCTATGAGAAATAAGCCTAGGCCTATTATTATTCGTCTCTGGCGAGGGATCAAACCCTACGCTATCCAAAGCCCTACTGGACCCGTGTAGCTACCCTAAAGAAAAAACTACAACAAACCGGGTCTAGAACAAAAATCCAACCCGGGTCTAACCTCTCCAAGATCTGTCGCAGTCCGATCAATTCGCAATAAAAAAACAGCAAAATTTCTCTGATGCATTTAGGAACGCTGGATAATTCATAGGAAGGTCTGATCAAAATCATAAAACGATTGAAATAGACTCTGAACATCCAGAGAAAATTCTGTTACTTTGTGTATTTTGTTACAATTTGTTTACATATATTTTATTATTAAGTTAAAAGGAAAGGTTAGTTTATTTGTGCTGTTAACCAGTAGATGAAGTTAAAGGGAGGTAAAATGTTTCAGGTTAGAGGTGTTGAGAGAAAGATAGACTGTTTGAGATAGAGTGGTAGTGAGGATAGACCCGCAGGAGGAAGTGAATGGAGACTCGTTAGTGGATAGTGGCACTCTGCCAGCTGTTACCAGCTCGGCTTGAATGGGCTGCAATCACTGGCACTTCTCCTGCCGCCGACTGGGTTCCCCCCACCCACCATCACTAAAAGAGAAAAGAAATTTAACCCATCTAAAAAAAAAGATCAACCCCCAAACCCAATATGTGTTTGGAAAAGTTTGTAAAACACACACACAAACTTCTGGTTCTAACAATTACACCTACACATCTTATCAGACAAGATAACACTGCTCGGATCAGATTTATTTAGGAACTTTAGTCGTTTTTGTCGATTATTATTGATTATTTAATCTCACACTGAAACACTCTTATCCAAACAGTTCTGACTGACAGATTTTCTTAAAACCCTTCGTTAGTCACGTGGGTGACATATGTCCCCCACTCATTTTCTGGTTTGATATACTAATGTAAATCAAAATGTAGAACTGAAACTTTCCATACCTTTCCATTGCATACAGTTTTATAACCTGTGCAAGTGAAAATAGACGTAAATAGCGGCGGAAAGAACCGGTTTACGCGGGCGATGCTATTTATGTGGCACAGCGAGAGATAAAACAACAAGAAAATGGTGCGATAAATGCGGGAATTGGATTTGTGGAGAACATCTAAAAGAAATTTGTAATAATTGTAACCAGAAAATATAAATATTTTATCACAATGTAATTTTGGTCAACTTTATTAAAATAAACGCTGAAATCAATTTTTTTCACAGTAGAAATTAAAATAAATCCATAAGTTAGGCATTCAATTTTGTTTTATTAGTGGGTGACAAATGTCACCCACGTGAGTAAACTCTTAACTAAATAGAAGGTGACTAACGTAGGGTTAAAAGTGGAGATATTTTATTGCTCCTAATTCCGTACAAGGTGGAACCGTACAAGTGCTAATGTGGCATTAAACAGGGAAGCCAAATTCTCAGCTCTGCCAAAACCACCCACAAATAAATTATCACTTAAATGTTTAAATCAAATTGAATGACTAGTATTATAAGAAGTTTAAATTATTAAACCTGACACAGACCTGTGAAGGTTCTCAACAGCAACACTCTTTTGCTTTCCTCCTCGATCGCCTTTCCTGTTTTATCTTAGTTAGATAAACCTTGACTACCTTGGCCTTAGTAAAGTGAAAGGTAAAAGCGTGAATCCGACGAATAATTTCTTTATAACCCACAGACTTTGGGATTCAAAGTAATTCGCTATAAGTAGGGCACTTTTACAACTGTTGGCTAAATAGCTGCGTCCGAAGATATACTTTTGTAATCCGAAAACTTACGGAAAGCTCATGAGGAATCTAAATGGGATCTTTTATATGTCACAGGAATCCAAAAGTAATTTCTTTATGTTGAACTCAATCACCTCAGTCAACATAAAGAAATTACTTTTGGATTCCTCAAGGACTTGAGGGTTCAACATTATACGAAAATAATTCATGTTCAGAGGTAAAAATGTAATTTTTTATTACAGAAATGCAATAGAATGGGCCGCATAAATTAGTAGAATACGAGTGTTTATTGAGGTAATTAAATGGACCCAACTGCAATTATTAACCCAATGTGGTTATAAGGTATATTTTAATGGCGATAAACCCGGGGAAACAGGGGAGGAATGTATATAGTCAAAATTTGGACGTCAGTGAATGGAAGTCCCGTGACATCATGGAATTAACATAGTTAACTTGAATAAATAACATTCTGTATTTAATGTCAGGTTAATTTAACCACCCCCTTATAGTTGTAATGGATGCAATTGTATATGGGGGGGGGTGTAGTAAATAACAAATGGGTAGGTATTTCTATTTTTTTTTTTTTGAATTGGTAAGAGGGCGTGTTGTAACGGAATGAGGTGTACATAACCGGGAAATGAGTGTGAACAGCCATTTGTACTATAGCCAGGGCTTGGAAAATAACAAATTCAATAATGCAACACAAATAAATATAAAACGTGATAAAGAAAGGGGTATAGAAGTTTGTTTGTGTTTTGTGTATGTATGTCTGTGTGTGTGTGTGTCTGTGTGTGTGTGTGTGTGTGTGTGTGTGTGTGTGTGCTTCGTGCAAGTATAGCTAGGGTGGGCTAGGGTAGTACTGGTGGTGGGGGTACGCGCACGGCATTTTATTTTTATTTCTACGGCTGTAGATGTGTTACACAGCCACAGCCATCTCAATCAGCTGACTCAATTAATGGAAGTGGAAGTTTTGTTTTGTGTGTGTGTGTGTGTGTGTGTGTGTGAGAGAGAGAGACGCTTTAAGTTTCACTTCCCCTCCCTTCGCGTTTGCACCATTAATATTCCTCACGTCTGCGAGCAGGCCGTTCACACACCCACACACACACACACACACACACACCTCTTCTAGTTACATTAAACTCATTAAAGTGGTTTTGAAACTAGTAGACTTATCGATTTGATTTGAGTGTTCCTGTTTATCTAATATATATTATATACATTTCCCATTTTGTTTCCCCTGCAATTCTAAATTCTCCCCTTCAAATATTAAGGAAAATCACCAATCTATTGTGAAAATTCAGATGACTTTCACTCAATATAGTTCTCGTCAAATTAGTTAACAATTCCCCCCCCCCCTCTTCAAACTGAGATTTTGTTTCTTAATATTCTAAAGTTGGTAGAAGTGTTCGATATGCTCAGAAGCCACAGGCTAGACTCTTCAGGGAAGTTTAAGGTCATCGCTACTGAGTGTCATACTCAGACATACTGAGTGTATGTCCTAACAGAAAAAGATGGGGTATAAAGTGTACGAAGTTTAAAGAAAATCTATGGACACCATTTTTGAGTGAATCAAGATACAACTGAAGAAATAACAAAAATCTACATATTTAATTCTTATTAACATTATGTAGGTGAGAACTGTATTCACTAAAATGGCAATTTCCAAGTAAACTCCCTGTTCTGCCCTTCCCGAACACCAAATTCCCTTCAAATATCAATTTCCACAAAAATCGTTAGAGTGCCGCCAGTTACCATAAAAAAAAAAAATCTGGTGTGAAACACTCACACGACTTTCCCTTACTGCAGTTTACACAACTATATATAACTGACCAATTTTCTTCAAACTTATCATTTTTACTAACTGTTTATTTGTCTTCAATTGTATATCAATGGGAGAATCTGCAATTAACAAAACGACATTTTTGAGGAAACCACACGCTCCCCTCCCCCTCCCACTTCTTTAAATGAAGTTTTTCGGTAAAAGTTTGCAACAAAAGTGAAAGGCCTCTGTATTCATGGTTCGTGCGACAAATTTAATGAAATCCGTCGGTGTTTTTATGAATGAAATCGTAAAAACTGAAATAACTTCACCAACCACTTGCGCCGCACTTCCGACCAACAGATTTTGAAGAAAATTTTCAAAACATATTTAATTCTAATTAGTATTATTTAGATAATTGAATTGTATAACTAACTACCTAATAGCACTGCAGCGTCCCTAGGGAAAGTGAATCAAATAAAATTAAAATTTTAATAATCCTATATAACTGTACAAAATAAACATTGTATTCTCTCGCTATTGAGTCATTTTGTTTCCTGTCAGATCCAATGGTGATATCCTGGTGGAATGTCCATTTTGAGCTTTCTGCGATTTTTCGTGTTTTAACTATGCTGTTCACATATTCACGCCACGTGCGCGCACACACATGCACACCATTTTCTATTACTAGAAGCAAGAGAAAGTAAAAATACAGTAATTGAAAAACATATTCAGTAACAAGATAAGGGTTGCAGTATTTTGACGATAACTTCCAATCAGGTTCCCTGGATTTTCTTGCTCAGGGTTACCTCAAAATATCTATTTCAATACTCAATTTCTACTCAATTATCGTACAACTGTCCTAACCGCAATACATCCACTTAAGCCATAAGAGAAGTAAAAATGAAAATAAATATAATGCATTTCATTATAATATATTGAATTAATATAAATAAATAATAATAATAATAATAATAATCAATGTTTATTACAGAATTACCAAGTACTAAAGCAATTGAATTCTAATCAGACAAGCCTCCATCCCCACACAAACAGACATAAATGATCAGGAGGGGGAATAATTTTATAAATGGATGATTCACATTACATAACCTGCATGTAATGGAACAGCCTTAATCCATAATTCCTCTATTATTTCAAGAATATATCTTATATAGAAATAGGTTGATTAATTTTTCACTTAATATTATTTATTGGAACAGGCTGTCCAACTTAGAATGATAAAATCTAAAAGTTCCTCTCTTAGTTAACGCTATTCGTTTTTTGTTTTACTTTTTTCTGTATACCACGTAAGTTACAAAAAGTCAACAATCTCTTTCATTGTTAGTGGCTATTAATTTTAGGGTATTATGTAATTTAAAAAATAGAAAAAAACGGGATAAAGTTAAATTGTTGATGAGATTATTTGTATGAGAGAGGGTCGGCCGCTGTATGCGTTGTTATTGTTCGAACCTCCAGAACTGTGTTAATTGTGTATGATAATTGAGTGGTCTAAAAGATGAGAGTAGTGCTGCCCTTATCGTCTCACTCTGAGAGAGAGATAATACCACCTCCATCTTGTCGGCAGTACCGACAGTCCTGAACAGTACACTTATCACATAGCACGCTACCGCACTCTACCGCCGCTTCATCACACGACCCCCTGCCACCTAGATCGTCTTTTACTAAATCTTCCCTCTGCCGACATCTTTGTAATATTATACATTACAATTTATTCAAATTTAAACATCAGTTTATAAAGTTTTTAATTATATTATTGTTAGAAGCGCTTTCTTATTACTTTCTCGTACCAAGAGAAGGTACTGCGATCGTGACATATTTCGAAATTGACTTTTCAGCGGAAATACATGTTATGAGGACCCCTGAGTACGGGAAAACAATTCTGGCAAATGATCTGTTTGTGTGTGTGTGTGTGTCCTGTCTGTGAACAAAAAATGTCAAAAAGAAAAATCGTAGGAAGCTCCAAACCTGGTATACCGTTTATGTGCTACCTCGCATCTGTCACGCAACTTTTGGGCGAAATCCATCAATGACTATTGACTTTTTTCCAATTTTTCTTTAAACTTGGTATAAATACCTATCACTTTGTTTGAAACGTTTTCCTGGTTAGAAACATTTGATAGAATTCCAAATTTGAAGAAATTAGATTTACCGGAAGTGAGATTTTTTAGAATAGGTTTTTGAAGTTTTTGGAATTTTCTCGAAAATGGCGGCGGACAACGCTTTTCTTTAAACTTGGAATGCTTGCTGCCTAGGTAGGAACCTATCACTTTTATTTGAACCATTTTTCAGAAAAAAATTATTTTAGAGGGGAGTATTGGAGCTCTGTCAGTTTAAATGTACATTTGCACTGGTATACAGGTACACTGGCTGCTCAGGTATACAGGTAAAAAAGTCCCCACCACGTGTTTATGGCCAGCCCAACTAAACATTGTAACTTTGCAATTTTAAAGAAAATTCCTTGATTAAATTGTATTAATTAGCGTAAGAGAAAGTGGTGTGTGTGTTTCACATCAGACATTTTTCATACTGAGGGGGCCACAGAACATGTAATTCCGGTGAAAACTCGTATAGGAAAATTTGACAGGATCACAATACTTCCTCTTATAACACTAAGAACAAGGAAAAGTAAATATGTCATTAAGTTCTGTCCGGTGATGGACAGTGTTGTCTGTGACGAGAGAACACTGCCCGGAGGTCGGTAGAGCATTGAGAAGGCTTCGGGCGCCAAAGACGATGTCAATGATGTTGACGCGCCGTAAATTAATAAAAAAAAAATTAAGTTAGCACTTCTGGTCATCGATTTTCTTTAAATTCTTCGATTTCTTGTACCATAATGAATTCAGATCAGTGCCATAGGAAGTGAGAAACCTGTGTAAACATTATATTAAAATGGCCAGTTTTGAAGGAAAGCCATTTAAAACGTTACTCAACTCCCAAAGAAAATCTGAAAATTCCATTTTCCATCAAAAGGATAGTTTTAAAAATAACTAAAAATTCACGGGCAGCGGTAAAACCTAAAGACTGATTGTGAAATTGAAAAGTTTACCTAATATCGTGGAGCGACCTTACACTCCCGCCACAAAATCAATTTTTCCCGGGAAAACTATTTCACATGTGCGACAGATTTTCAAAAAAGCAGTTAGTATTTGAAATTGAAATGTCGACATAATTCCGGTAATCTAGAAAAGAGAAACCTATTCGTACACTTCCGATTAATCGATTTTCATCGAATTGGAAATTCTAACAATGAACCGAGAGGAAGCATAGCGTTGCAGCTGACCCCAAGAAATCCCCTCAAAAAATCAATTTTCCTGAGAAAATATTGCAGGTCACGTGACAGCTGTTAATGTGTGCACTTTGGCGGCAAAGCTTAAAGAAACTTATTAGATAAATTTTTCAAAGAAACGGTGAAAAACTGAACAATAAAAAAACACCAGTAAAGAAAGTGGCACTTCCGGTTAATGTATTTATCACGTTCGAGCTTTCTGCTCGATTTCTTCATTTTTAAAATATTTTGTTTACATACACACACGCACGCACATACAGAGATCATTCGTTAAAAACTTTTTTCGAATATAAGGGGCTTAAAATTTGTATATTACTGGTAAAAAATTGATTTCGAAAGACCTTCTCTTGCAAAAAAAGAGAAAGTAAAAATACAGTATGAGTGTGACGGGATCTATTCTTTTTATTGCATATTGAAGATCTATACGATACCAGGATAGATGTTCTATAAACCATACTATAAACATACTAGAAATGGAAATCACAAAATCACACCCTTAATTCTAGGTGACAGGAGTATAGTGACAGCCGATAGGAAAGTATAGGACGTAAGATAGGAAATAAGGTAAAAGGAAAAACTAAAATTGAAAACTTGGTGGGGGGTGTATAGAAGTATAAGACGACCAAGAAAGGAGTTTTCCATGTTGGAAATGATTGATCAGGTGTAACTGGAGAGAGGGTTTCTAGTGGAGCTTTCGTGTTCAGCACAGGCCAAAGAACGGATAAAGAGAAAAAAGATAAGAGTGTATGTGAGAGAAAGAGATAGGAAAACGGTCCCTGGATATCAAATACTAAGAGTATAAGATAACGGAGACAGTGCGTGTGCACGTCTGAATAGGCATGAAGTGTGAAGTGTAAGAAACATCCAAACACACAAATGAATGAATAGTTGACAGAGTGGTGGAGAGTGTGGTGGTCGGAGAAGAGACTAAAGAGCCGGCGAGAGTATAGTGCGACCAGCTGAACGGGAAACGGCCGCAATGAAGATAAACTTGGATGTAAACAGAAGGTGGGGAAGCAGTGACATTACCAAGGTATTGGGGTGGGTTGGTAGATAAAGCAGGTACTGGCGCTAACATACCAACATTGTCGAGGTGACATTATTTACAACCGCACTACACTTCGCCGCGCGCGCTTTCTCTTGCACTGTAACAGCACCTACATGATGTAAGGTGATACGAATCTGCAATACAGAAGGAAGGAGTAGAGGCGTCCAAATACCTGCCGCCAAGATGATAGTTGGGCGCCACAGTGTTGCCAACACTTCTATCATACTAACGCTTCCTTTCCAGTATGTATGTGTATGTGTTTACAGCCACCACATCTAAGTTCATACATCAATGGAGGAGGCTATTTCCAAATAGCTCTCTCTATGTTCTGTATTGCTGCAGCAATAACGCAGTATGTCCTACTATCTCTTTGCAACTATGACTCTATCATTCGCAACACAATATCTAATGGTTTCTTCTCGTACTTTGGTGCAGTATTTCCTCCACACTTCAGAAGTAGATTGTTTGTGGTGTAAAACTTCTAGGGCAAGCCTATATTGTTTAATGAAAGAAAGGGGATACAACAACACTTTCTACAGTATATCAACTTGAATCGTCGGAAATAAAGCGCTTACTCAATATTTATTTGCTTTAATTTTAAAGATACGCAGATATTATAGCGTTTGACAAAGCAAGCAGTATAGCGTATATTTTGGATCCAACCATCTATTTTGAGAACAATGATCCGAGTCAGGGCGAGAAAATAGATTGGAGGAGAAAAGAGCCATTTATGAAAAATGCATCCCTTTCTATAAGGAGAAGTTCAAGGATCAGTTCGGGGTTAGGGAATACAAGGTGCATGGCTTGTGATTTGGTGGTGCCAGAGGTGTGGATGCCTAGGACTACCATGGACGTTTTTCAACGTTAATATCAGCCTTAATGATACGGCTCCTTTAGTGAAGAATATTTTAGTTGACTCTCTTGGCATTATTTCCCAGCATATTTTTGATAAACTTTAGACTTAGACGTACTTTATGTCATCTACAGATATTATTTTATTTATTTAGACATTCCATTTTATTTGGACATTTTTCTCATTATGCCATCGATATATTCTAATTTTTTAATCACTAGGTATTTTCACTTTATTTCTTTATTGTTACGTCTACGGGTTGATAGTGTTTTCTCTCTTAAGGTAGCCCTGGTATACCAGCTATTTATTTAAAAAAAAGTATTTAACTTGTAAACAAACAAAAGATCGACTTTAATGTACGACAGAACAATATCGATTAGTAGTACTTTTGTCTACATGTTTTATTTTTTGTTTTTTAGTACATTGGCAACCGCTGTGGTTCTCCTCATTACAGTTGGCGAACACAATGGTGGGTGTACCTTTGAGGTGTTTTTGTTAGTTAACAATTCAGACACCACATGAAAGGAGACACCCTGCAGTTTTGTGGGCGGATTGTTTATCAAATCTATGAGGATCGTAATAATATTGTTTGATGCACATCTGTTTAAAAACATGGTCAAGTACTATTGTCATTAGATCCAATTGTGTTTTTTATTAAAAGTGGGTTTAATATTTGGTTTTGTAATTTAATGTAAACTTTAGATTAATTCATCAATGCAAATCAAAGGAATTCACGTGCGAACAATGGTGGCTCGATCTGGCCGGTTTAAACAATCGAAAGCTGAACATGAATCTTTGCAATATAAAATACTAGACAACCTGAAATATCTCCCCTCCTCAAATACCCTCCAAATAGCGAGTTTCTTAAGAAAATGTTTCCAACATAAGCATAGAGGTGGTGGTGGTGGGGGTGGGGACAAAACATACAACCAACAACATACATTTGAAACATAACGCAACAAATTTCGCTTAAAAAACTCAAAACTATTCTGTAAAGTTGCATCCTTCCGGTTAACCGATTTTCTTCAAATTTGAAATTCTAACAATGCTTCTAATGTACGAATATATTAATATAGTTAATAGAACCATACATTGAATTGATGAAGTACTTTAGAGGAAAGCATAACGCCACTGTTCCCCCAGAACCTCTCAAAATATCAATTTTTCCTGGGAAAATGTTTCAAATAAAAGTGAAATAGGTATTTATATGCGTGTGTAGATAGTGTACGAAGTTTAAATAAAATCGCTGGAACCGTTTTGGAGAAAATCGCGTAAAACTGAAAAAAACAACAACAGTAATGTTGCACTTCCGGTTGAGGGATTTTTGTCCGAAACTTTCGTGCTAGATGCGGTTGTAGTATCTAGACGAAATATCAAGTTTGAGCTTCCTCCGACTTTACGTTTTTGAGAAATTATGTTGACACACACAAATAAACACAGATATACAGAGAAAGAGAATGAGAGACATTTCCGTAAAAACATTTTGCTTCGTACGCAGGGGACTCAAAACATGAATTGCCAGTGAAAACTCAATTTCGAAAATTTGACTCGATACCAGCAAGGAGTAAGCGAAACTAAAAAATTAGTTTCGACTATTAAGATGGTACTTAAAAGCGTCACCAAGTTAAAGCTTCCTGAGACAGGTTATTTTTAAGAATCATTGAAGCCCAAATCATAATTTCCGGCGAAATCTGCGATTTCGAAAACTATACACGATCGCGATACTTCCTCTCTTAGTAAGAGAGAAAAAGTAATATTTGTTAACTAAAAAAGAATTTGATTAAAGTAAAGTAAAGTAAAGTAATGCCTATTTTTTCAGGCGGGCTTAACGTTCAACTACCAAATTAGGTGTCGTGGACGGGGGCGGAAGCACCTACTTTACTATTAACATTTTTTTAAACAAATATAAAATTTAGTTATACGCTGGACTCGAACTGGGGTCCTCCCACTTACAAGTCCATGCTCATAACCAATACACCAACACCCGCCCCAGAATTTGATTAATTGAAACCTATGAATAAAAGTAATTAAATAAACTATGAATCCATGTAATTATCGAAATGCTAAATCGATACCGATGTTATATAGCGGATCACGCAATGAGGTCAAAAGCACACTGGAGTCTATGTAACGCTATTTATTGCTCTCCAATCGTAAATATACATACATGTAGATTGTTAAGACCTATGCGTGGGTTCAAACAATGATGTTTTTCTAGTAAAAAAGAAATCTGGTGTGAAACACTCACACAACGTTTTCTTACTGTATGTAATTCTCAAAACTCTGATCGACTAATTTTCTTAAAATCGGAAGTTGGTTCTAAATTTTTAGTTCGCCTAATGTCCACCAGACAGTGGAACCGGTCGTTGTAATGATGATTTGGCATTATGGGGAAAAGTGGTTTCCTGCAATTTTTCCTTTTTTAAAATATTTTGTTATCAGAAACAAATGTGTATATATATATAAAAATACTACCACTCAAGATTAAAGTTTGTGAAAAATAGTAATTAATAACTATGGTTGTTGAAATTTGTGTTTTATTTTATTAGAATTATTGTTATGTAATAGTATTCTCTAGGGGGAGCCATTTTGTGATGTGTCCCCACCACTGCAGAACTGTCGGCATGCTGGAGCTGGAGAAGAGAGCAAGGGGCGTTCTCCAGCATGGCTTACACGCGTGTATTTCTGGTAGCCAGACTTCAGTACTATCTGCACGCATTACTACTACTTCCAAACCTAAATAAATAGCTTTATTTTATATTTGTTCACAGACAACTTTAATATTTAAAAAAGTAAAAAAGGAAATTAGCAAATAGTCTTTTTTTTTGTTTTTTGTGTCTTTTTGCGGTGTTGAGTGCTGAGTGCGAGTCAAGGTATTGCAGTCAGAGAGAATTGTGTTAGTGTTTCATACGAATTTATTTTTTGATTTCTCTTACTCTCTAGTAGGGCTTTGAGGTTCCCTGAGTCAGAATAAAATGGTTTTACGGAACGGCATGAGTTTGTCTGTATGGTGTATATGTATGTATGTATGTGAACAAAACATCTCAAAATATCAGTGGAAGCTAAGACTTGATATTCCGTTTAGTTACTATCACCGCATCTGCCATCAACATTTCGGTCCAATATCCATCAACCGAAAGTGGAACTTAACTGAATGTTTTTTCTACATTTTTTCCCGCGATTTTCCTGAAACAGGCGCCAACGTTTTATTGAATCTCTTTATTCTTTCTCTACATATAAATGCTGATACTTTTATTTGCAATAATCTCCCGGGAAAATTTATTTTTTGGGTATGGAGCTGGGGGGGGGGGGGGGAGCAACATTAAGCTTTCCACTAAACTTCCACTTCAGTACACTGAATAGTTCTACTACGCATATAATGTTAAAGTTCTTGAAAAGCATTGCTAGAAATCCTTTGAAAAAATCTGTTAACCGGAACCGATCGGTTAACCGCACCTATCGGTGCGACCTTACCAAATAGATTTTCGTGTTTTTTGAAAAAGATTTCCTTTACAAGTTGAATGCTCACTGCACAGATATAAAATAAACACTCTCTTCTTGTAACATTTATTCGAAAAAATTTATTTTAGAGGGGGTATTGGCGGTCTGTCAGCTAGTTTAAATTTAAAGTTGCACAAGCTGTGGTTGTTTTGGATATAGAGCAAAACAATAAGGCCGCTTTGGTATACAAGGAAAATCCCCACCACTAAATTTATGGAGATAACCCAACTAGACATTGTAAGGTTGCAATTTTAAAGAAAATTTCTTGATTAAGTTGACCTAATTAGATTAAGAGAAAGTCCTTTCACACCAGATTTTTTTTTTGTAGTCGCACGTGTAGTCGCGCGTGTGGTCGCACGTGTAGAAACTGAAGGCTCTGCTTTCCAGGTGCCATGCAGCTCTCAGACTTGGTAACACATTAAAGATAATGCTATCACACCAGCAAATGTACACGTGAAACACCAGCCATCTTGATTAGGTACAAGGTTATAGGTGGGAGATATTGCCACTTATCTGTCTCAGTTCTGTCTATATAACTTAGCAGACAGCGATATAACAACCAAGCTACAGCTCACAGGTCACTAGAGGGCGGGAGTAATTGGCGTTTGGGTAAATAAATAAACAGTTGGCGGATGTGACGTGTAGTGCGCAGTTAGGGGGGGCACTGTGTACACACAGATCGACAAGTTGCTCTATGCGATGTCATTGTTTGACCTCATCGTCAGTAAGTACATCTAGCGTCCCTCTCCCTAATTATCAACTGTACCGATTTAATTCTGCTTTATTGATAAATGATCTCACCTATATCAAAAGTTTGCTAGTCATACACAGACCAAAACTGACTAGATATACATAGATTTTAGATAGATATATCACTTACCTATCGATAATCACCGGATCAGAAGGAGTTTCATTCCGGTTACCGCAGCTCTTCTTGTCACAACACCGACTGTAACAAATGTACAAATAAATTAACTCAGACAAATATTATTTACATTTTCCCTTGTTAGGATACATAAAATTATTCTTTAATTGCCCGCTGAGTGATAATTTCGTCTAAGAAGCACTCACTACGCCATCTTACGCAGCAGAGTATAACAGAAACACAAGTAATAAGTACATTTTTACATTTTCTTTAAATAACCAGCTGATCGCTTGATTAGCGAAATTCTGTGTTTTTTGCTCTCTAAAATAAAAAGCTTTACTGATATATTTAAGTGTATTTAAAAGTGAAAAATAAGACAATTGAAAAACGAATAACCCCCGAAAAAGGGAGGACAAAGAAAATACCAAGTTACTCGTCAAAATTAGCAGCGAGAGAGAAGAAGCTGGTACTCAATGGGTTCAAGAAATTTTAGTTAATCAGCAAGGAAATACTATCGATGAGGGTGAGCATACTGCCCCTATTTCTTATAAAAAACCTAGAACAACTCAATCATCAAAAATTTTGGACCTAAACTCAAATAATAATTTTCCACGGCTAACTAGAATTGAAAAAGAAGAAATGCAGATTGACCAAACAGTACACTCTCGTAACCAAAAAACATATGTTTATAATAGCCCACAGATACCAACACATAATAAATATGCACCTTTAACTGATATTGAACCGGACGAACCACATACTACAAATAACTCAAGTAAACAAACAAAAATACCACCAATTTTTAGAATGGGTACAGAAAATTATCAATCTGTTATCGAAGAAATTAAAAATACAATTGGCACATCTGTCGAGACACAATTATGCAAAAATAAATGGAAAATAGTATTAAAAAATTCAGACGATTATAGGAAATTGACAAAATTTTACGACAATTCAGGCACAAAATACTATACATTTGTAAATCCCGAGGACAAAAAATTCTCAGTTATAATAAGGGGTATACCATATTCAGTAACAGGAGAAAATATTTGACCAATTAGAAGAAAATTACCCAATAATCTCAGTAACTAGGCTGATGAATAAACAACATGAACCACCTGTACCAACTCCTCTATGCGCAGTTGTTCTAGAGAATGATAGTAAAGGAAGAGCAATATTCCAATTAACTCGCCTCTACTACTCCAGTAGTCACAGTAGAGCCCAGAAAAAAGGCAACTCGTATTCCACAGTGCACAAATTGTCAGCAATATGGCCACACCAAAAACTATTGTCGACTCGACCCTAAATGCGTAAAATGCGCGGGCGATCATCACTTTTCTGTTTGTCCAAACCGTCAGCTGGAAACTCCGAAATGCACTAATTGCAATGGAAACCACACAGCCAACTTCAGCAAGTGCCAAACATTAATCAACCTCATGAACAGAAATAGATCACGTCAAACAATAGAAAACACGGCATCAAGAACCAGCAACACTCTTCAAGACTCTCCATCCAGAATAAACACCAAATATGTCTCTCCTGAGGAGCATGAACATAACGGAACTACTCCATCCAGATCAATTCCTAGCTACTGGACACAAGAAAGAAAAACAAGAAGGCCGCCTAATCAAAATTCCAACACTTCTTCCGAACCTAACACTCTAATCCATCTCATAAAAGATCTACTTCTACAAATAATCACTCCTTTTATCCCACACCTAAAAGAATTAATCTCCAACTTGATACAAAGCTTCATTTTCTCTAACAATGGACAACCATAGACTACTTCCTACTACAACTTAACACTAGTAAATTGGAACGCCAACGGACTAAAAACACGAACGTCTATATTCTCTGACTTCTTTACTAGATACAACATTGATATAGCTGTATTACTGAAACACATCTTACCTCTACTGACCGACTTAAAATACCATCTCCTAACTGATAGACAGACACGTGTAGCTTCAGGTGGAGTCACCCTCTGTGTGAAAAGAAGCCTGAAACATAGAAAATTTCTTCTACCTCCACTATATAATCTTGAGGCTGTTGCTATCCAGGTGACTACACACACTGGACCACTAACAATCATATCTGCTTACCTAAGACCAAATACTAGACTTCAGCAAGACGACCTACAACTAATCTTTACACAAAACAGTACACTATTACTAGGAGACCTTACAGTAAACACACATACTGGGGATGTCGTGCGACCAATAACAACGGAACTCGACTATTGACAGCAACGGACAACTTAAATATTCTAATTTCAGCCCCAGAAGAACCCACATTTTACCCCACTCAGCGTAACTACCAACCTGACATACTGGATATCGCACTATCACTTAATATTAATTCACCTATACATTTGGACTCCCTTGACGAGCTGGACTCTGATCACCTTCCTGTACTCTGCAGGTTTCACTCCCATCTATAATTCAATGAGCCGCCGCCGAAATTAATCACTGGAAAAGTAGAATGGGAAACCTTCAGACATGACATAAACAAACTACTGACAATACCTACACATTATGGAGCCCCAAACTTTATCGACACTTCACTAGATATATTTAGACAGAGAATATATACAGCTGTACCTATATAACTCCACCTACAAAAGACAAAATAACAACATTAGACAAAACCAGTTGCCTTTACATATTCTTAGTTAAATAGAACAGAAAAACACAACACATATTCTTTACATGAAAAAAACAGAATTCGCAAGCTTTAGCAGAGAACTAGGAACCCCACAGATAAAACTCACTTCAATCGACTCACAGGACAAATTAAATGGGAACTGACAATCACAGAATCTCTAAATACAGATCTTTGTTAGAAGGAATGAGCCCGTGTCTCTGGAAAGAAACAAAAAGACTACTGAACGAACATTTCCCGATTCCTCCACTGATTACAAGAAACGGCCTGGCAGCAAGTGATGAGGAAAAGTGCGAAGTAATAGCTACTCATCTCGAAGACAAATTCACTCTAACTGACCAGACTGTCGTCACTGACGAAGACATTAACAACGAACTACAACAACCTCACCAAACGACAGAAATTTCTGTCTTATACACTTCTCCTTCTGAAATATTCACCATAATCAACGGACGTCCCCAAAAAAAGCTCCCGGAGACGACCTAATCCCAAATACTATATTAAAAAATCTGCCTCGGAAAGGTATCGCCTTCCTAACCGGGGTCTTTAATGCTTGCCTTCGATTAGGATACTTTCCCAAAAGTTGGAAGAATGCAATTGTAATAGTTTTTCACAAATCTGGTAAGCCTAAAAGTGATCCCAACAGTTACCGACCGGTCAGCCTCTTAAAATCCCTTTTGAAAATACTTGAACAAATTATATACAAAAGACTGTTAAAACACTTGACTGACACAAACAAAATTCCACTTCATCAATTTGGATTCAAACCAAAACAATCACCAGTACATCAAATTAAAAGAGTTACAGAACACATTATGCACAACTTTGAAGAAAGAAAATACAGCGTAGCGATATTTCTAGATGTAGCGGCCGCATTTGACACAGTTTGGCACTCTGGACTACTTTACAAACTCAGAAACACAAACGCCCCTGACTATATTACCCAAATAATAACATCTTTTTTACAAGACAGAACATTCCAGGTAAGAATCAACAACACATACAGTACTAGACGACAAATTCTCGCAGGACTATCACAAGGGGCAATACCATCAGTCCGATCCTTTTTAACCTTTACTGCTCGGACATACCTGAACCTACTTCAGTGACTTTAGCAACATACGCGGACGATACAATGTTGGACTGTTCCAACAAAGACATTACTAAAAGTATCACTGACTTACAGACATCAATTAATATTTTATCAAACTGGTTCCAAAAATGGAAATTGAAGCTAAATCCTTCCAAAACGGAAGCAAAAATCTTCGTCCTTGGAGGTTCCGGATCGAAGACCTTCGTATAATCCAAATTAACAACCAAGAAATTCGCTGGAAACAAAAGAACCAAGGAGTGCTCTATCTTGGCGGAATCCTAGATACAAGACTCACCTGGAGACTACACATAAACACTAAACTTCAACAAGCATACACCCGACTGAAGCAGCTATACCCACTTATTAACAGAAACACACCACTCAAACACTCCTGTAAAGGACTTCTCTACAAGACACTCCTCAGACCACTTCTGACATATGCCTGCCCAGTTTGGATAACAGCTAGCAATACACTGACGAAACGATTACAGACTTTTCAAAATAAAGTACTACGGATTGCACCAAACGCTCCTTGGTTTACCAGGAATACACAAATACACAAAGAACTCGACATTTCAGATATTCACACACACATGTCTAAATTAACCGACAACTTCTTCCTAACCCTTCGCACACTATCTTCAGCAGCACACTATCACATAGGCGAGCCCACACCTTCTAGAAGATTAGAACCCCGACTATATCAAGATCTTTAATTTTCATTTATATTATTGTAATCCATATGTGTGAAGCTCTAAATGAGCTGGCCCATAGTTTAATTTGTAAATAAATAAAAACATTTTCTTTAACAGGAAGTAACTGCGAACGTGTCGAATTTCCAAAACTGTTTTTCAGAAGAAAGACATGTGTTGAGGTCCTCTGAGTACGCAAAAAAAAAACTTTTTATCTAGTGATCTGTATGTTTGTTTGTGTGAGGTGTATGTGTGTAAAGAAAGTATCTCAAATATAAAAAAGTTATAGGAAACCAAAACTAGATGACATTCCGTTTAGGAGTTCTGACCCGAGGGTTTCGGTCGAAAATCCATCAACCGGAAGTGCGACTTTACTATTTTTCTCAACTTTATCGTTTTTTTTACATTTTATTGATTTTTTCTTTTATTTCGATCGAGTCAATTTTGCGAACATTTAGTTTTCACCGGAAATATTTGTTTTGAGGACCCCTCAGTACCTGAATATAAAATAAATAAATAAACCATTCAGTAAAAAATCGTATTTCCGGTTAACAGATTTTTGAATTGAAACTTTTGTGTCTGGTGTGGTGATGTTAAACACTGAATACAAATTTGAACTTGACTGCGAGTTTTTTCAATCTTAAAATATTTCATTCACAAACAGACATACATACACGGGAACAGAACAATCGCTGAAAGCTTCTTAAACAAAAAAAAATATTTCCGGTGAAGAGTCAATTTAAAAATTTGACAAAGATCGCTTTTATTACTTCTTCTTACCATCTCACCAGGTAAGAGAAAGTAACAAATAAACTAATCCTTTAAATAGCGTTAGAAAAAAGTGTTGAATAGAACAATTTAGTCCAGGTGAAAAGATGGGGCGCTTTACCTGTAACCCCTCCACCGCCGGCAAAAAAGCTTTTTACCTAGTTGGAAGTGAGCTGAAAACCGATCTGTTTGAATAATATATACTGAGTGGAAACAAGCGGCTGAAATATTCAAGCAGTGGTTTGGATGTTCAGGCTTGCCAACCTGGACTTGTAGACAAGAAAACAGTTCTCTTCCCTTCCAACGACCCACCCTCTCTCTCTCCGCACAGGTTTTAGTTGCCAGGGTGGTTGGCCCTCCTAGACTGTACCGGCCACCGCAAACGTCCCCACTGGTCCGCTAAATATATTACACTTTTAGCCAGGCTCTAGCTAGTCTACCTTCCTCAAAAATAAATAAATAAAATATACAACCTAAATAAATACATAACCATATTGTTTTGTCCGTTTTCGAATTTACTTTTTCATAACAAACATATCGAGTTTTTTTTTTATGTTACATAATATTCAGTTATGTAGATATGTTATTGAACATCTTATATGCTCTTTCTTTTTTTTTTATGTACGTACATGAAATACATAAATAATATATACAAAGAGGTTATCATCACTTACCAACATACATCCAAAGAGGTTATCACCTCTACCCAATAATAAGCTATGTTTATCTCTATTTCATTTTTTACTTTTAATAGTTAGAGATTGAAAGTAAATACCAGTGCTGCCACTTTCCATAATGGGTGTTGATAAGATTGCTAAATAAAATAATCGTAGAAGTTCTTAGATGAAACATTTATAAGAAAATATGGTGTGAATCATTCACACCATTACGTTCACACACTCGATGTAGATGATGGTCAATATTATTTTGGAGGTACAATCCAAATTTAATAAAAAAATATTTTTGACCTTGCATCACCCCCCCCCCCCCCCCACAACCCTCCCTAAAGCCAATTTTCTCGGGAAAAAAGTTACAAACTAAAGTGATAGATCTCTGTAAAGCCAGATTAAATTTAACTTCCACTTCCTGTCAACTGGTTTCCTCCAAACTCGAAATTCTGGCAACACAATAAATAAATAATATTATGTACAAGGTAGAATTGTAAAATAAAACAAAAAACCAGTTTAGCAGAAAGCAGAACCTCTCTCCAACCCCGAAAAATTTCCTCAAATGATCGTTTCCAGACAAACATTTCAAATAAAAATCCATAACTAGCAAATATATGTAATTAATATAACAAAATTTAAAGAAAACAAGTTATTGAGAAAATTGCAAAAAAATCTGAACAAGCCATTGAGAAAGTTGACTTCCGTTTGATCGAGTTTGTCAGGAACCTTAATTACCCTGGCAGTACTTGAACGCAGTACGTTGAATATCAAGTTTGAACATTCTGCGATTTTCCGCTGTTATGTTCTGTGATTTTATGTTATGCTGACCATAGACAAACGGACGCGCATTGGCCAATTTCCAAAAACATTTTTCCTCACTCTCTCTCGGTCACTCTCTCTCATGTACTTCAGGTAAAAACACAATTTCGAAAATTTGACGCGATAAAGGATATAAAATTTGGTAAGAATCTGAGGTAAACCTAAAACAATGTTGACCATTGAAACAGGGAAAAATTACCCTCAGAAAGATCATAGAATGTTAAAATTAAGGAAAATTATATTATGTTTTCGTATGTTTAATTTAGCGTTAAATTGATTTTAAAATGAAGTTTAAAGATATTATCAGTATGGTTTAGCAATTTTATCCAACCTTAACATTCATTTATTGAACTTCGCAACACTGTTATTCCTTTTATCTTTAGAGATTAAAAGCACAAGCCATGGATTTTAGTGGAAAATTGTTAATTTAATTGTTGTAGATAAAAAAAATTGTCCACCATTGCAGAGGTTTTGAACAGAGTTCACAGACGTGATGACTTATAGGTCATTGATTAAGGAGGGCTTCAGGGAGCCCACGAAGACTCTATATTCAGATTTATGTAAATGAATTTTTATTTAGTTTTGAATAAATAGTTTAATAAAATATATAATAAATTAATCAGATCAACCCTTATCAATCAGTGTCTATCCATCTCGGAATGTCCTGGATTGGAAATGAGATATCTGAATGATCCTGTGAGGTACACATGATGACTCACAAGATGATAGGTGATGAAGATTTGGCAGGGAAATGAGCGCCCTCCTTCATCAAGTGTTTGTCCACATGATTGACATAAAGATCAATCCCCATATCTCCTGATGGCCCACCAGTTTCTCACTTTGTCCCTTTCCAGTCATATGTAAATATAACCCTGACTACACCCCTTTCCTTTTAGACAGATAAAAAAAAAAATAATCACCCGTCTCCTTTCAATTTGGATTATTCTGAAATATTCCACACGGTTGATGTGGAAATAAAAGTATATTTGCATTTCTGTGGCCACTTACCCTCAGCGTCCTTAGTAGTATTCCCTAAGGAATCATCCATTACTATGGCGGCTGGCCAGCCAGATTGACAAATCACCAAGATATGTATGGGATATAGATGAACTTTTCTTTAATATGTTTTTTTTCCTTTTTTTTTTTGTAAATATTTGGTGGCTTTTATCGGAGCTTTTTTTAACAAATTATTGCAAACGTCTCAAATTTTTCAAAGGAGGCGCTAAGCTAAGAATTTTTATTTGAAAAAAGGGCAGTAGAGCACTTAAGATTGGGAACCACTGGCGGAGCAGCTTGAAAAAAAAATTGGTGCCTTTCCGAGAAAATGCGAAAAAAAAGAAGAAAAAATCTGGAGTGAAACACTCACACGACTTTCTCTTGCTGCAGTAAGCCAAATTGGAACTGGCAACTTTTCTTCAAATTATCATTTTTACTGAATGTTTATCTGGCTTCAATTTTGAATATCAACAGGAGAATCTAAATTTAATAGAAGACTTTTTATGAGGAAAGCAAAACCTCAACCCCAGAACTTCTTTAAATGAACTTCTCGGAAAAAAGTTTCAGGCAAAACTGATAGATCTCTAAATTCGCGTTCTAACTTAGCGTACCAAATTTAATGAAATTCGTCGATGTTTTTATGGAGCAAAATCGAGAATACTGTTCCGTAAAAACGCACTTCCGGTAACCGATTTTCTTCAAATACGGAATTTCGGCAACATCATTAATTATAATTAATATTATTTAGATAATAGAATTTTTTTTTTAATTTAAGGCGCATCAACCTATATGGTTCTCTCGTTTCACAGACAACACCGTCCATCACCCAACAGTGAACAGTAGAGGCTCCTGGAAGAGAAAATCTAAGGGTAGCACATCTGGACTCGAACCCGGGTCCTCCGCTGGAGAGTCCAGTACGCTAACCACTTAGCGATTCTCTTCCGGATAATAGAATTGTATAATAAGCTGAATTGCACTTAAGAGGATAACATTATCCCACCCATCTCCCAAAATTGCCCTTAAATGAATTTTCCCGGAGAAGTGTGACACAAAAACACACACACACACACACACAAACAAGTGTCTTAAAAACAAACATGTATTTTCATAAAAACTGTATCAGATACTGGACACGATCGCAGTACTTCCTCTTATTTGGAAGCCATCAAAAGGAATATGATGTTGGAACTTTCTGAGATTTTTTCGGACTCTTTTTTACTTTCATTCATCTGTAAAATGGCGTGACACTCGTTTGCTTGAGGTCTGGTGTCCACATGGGAAGTGATGGCACGATTAAAAATGGAAACAACTCCGTTCGAAGGTGCCTTTTGATAAAGTAACAATTTAAAACAATTGAGCAGTAAACGGAGTTTTATAAGAAGTTTTATATTATTAACAACATCGGCTCCACCTAACCGAGCCACAAGAAACTAAATTCTCTGAAGATGAAGGAAGTCAATGCGATATATATATATATAAAAGAATGTGAAATATCGACTATGATGCAGCTACTATCTTTGTACTCCCCTAAAAGAGTGATATTGAAGGGAGAAAAGCAGAACAAGATTCTCCAGTTCATCGGATGGTAAGTGAATAACAAGAGAGATGCATTAGTTGTTAAAGGAGCTGTTGTGGCAACATTACCATATTGACTGACTGACATCAACTTGTACATCAATCCGGCAATGATTCCCAATCCATTTCTTTCTATACAATACCCCTCAAATAGTCTTTGGCTATGTATTTATAGTGAGAATATTACAACAAAATATCTATCGTTCCACTGGCGTCATCAGCTCGCCGAATATCTTCCAAAAGTCCAGAGTCGGCTTAATATTAAAAAAAAAAAAAATATACAAATTACGTCCACACCAGGATATACTCCGCAACAAAGTCACTTCTGTTCAAGTTTTCATTTCTCACTGCAAACAAACTATAGGTTAAATAATGATGGTGTGAAATGAACTGTGTCCAATGCCGAGAATGTCAAGAGTCCCAACTTGGTTCAAAGTAACAAATCCCGTGCCACTATTCTCGACTCTTGCGCCATTTCCAAGGACGTGATGACAGGATCAAAAACGTAAACAACTCCGTTCGAAAGTGCCTCCTGATAAATAACAATTGAAAACAATTGAGTAGTAAACGGAGTTTTGTATGAAGTTATTATCAACAACATCGGCTCAGTTAACCGAGCCAGAGGAAACAAAATTCTCTGAAGATGAAAAAAGTCAATACGATATATATACAAAAGAATATAAAATATCCACTATGATGCAGCTTCATCAAAGTAAATAGTCTTACCCTCCTGGAGCTGATATTTCCACTCAGATCCTGACATGTTCTTGTGAGAGATTGGGAGAAGGCGGAACTGTACCCGTAGGCAAACCAAACCAACTCCTGCTCACGTAAAGAAACGCTGGGAAAATCACTATCGTCCCTGCTAACCTCGACCACCACGAAACCTTTCCTCAGCTCGTGAGTGCAGAGCAAGCTCTGCTGGGCTGATTCACGATCCCGTGGTACCATTATGTAGAGAGAAAAGTCTCCTACTTAAAGGCCTAGAATGGTCACTGGCCTGCAAGCCTGTTCATAAAGCCTACGGTTTTGCAACACCCTCCTGACAAGGCCGGGACTTTGCCTTGCCATTCAGATGAAGCGGGTATTCCGTACCCAGACTCAGATCCTGACAGTAATTATTTTTTACAAACAAATTTTTTACCGAAAGTGGTGTTTTTAAAATGCTGGACACCGTAACTTGCCATTTGCAATAACAGCCAGCAAATCCTTTCAACAGAATCTACATCTATTCATCCTGTCGGAATTATCATATAAGGCGGGCTATTTTCAAATCTAGCAATATTAATATAATTTTAATAAATAGAAAAATAAAGTTTACCTGCACATAACTTCGTGAGTCAGCAGTACTCGACACATTTCCGGGTTCTTATCTTGACCCTCATAAATGATGGCCTAGAAATAGATAAGAAAAAAGAAGCAAAATTAATAAAAAATGTATAAATAAAATCTAAAAAAAAAAAATTATATAATAAAATCATGCCATTGAGGTAAATTGATTTAAAAAAAAAGTAAAGGGCGCAAACGGAGAGGAAGGATTAGTGAGTGATGACAGAGCACTCTGCCGGCAAATGAATCTTTAATGTGAACGCTGATGGTGACATCACCACCCGGTTGTAATGCTCCATCTTTGCCTCCAGAGAGTCTGTTGTACCAGGTCAGTGAAAGTATCAATGAAAACAAATGACGTCACTAATTGACCAAAATACACTTTGGCCCTTTTGCTATTTACTTTTATTGGATACTAAAAATAGGTGATAAATTGGCCAGCCCACAAATAATTATTACTATTATAATAAAATTTCTATCAGCTCACCAACTTGCGTCTTTGTTTAAATATTTATTAGAAACTTTGAAATGTTATCTGTTTATCTGTTAAGGCAGGAATTTTGCGATTAATTTTAATTTTTTAATAATTGGCAAATACTGAGACATTATGAAAAACTAGGCAGCAATTCTTTCTCCTAACTCGGAATTTTAGCAATATGTTTGACAGTAATGTTCAATGTAAACAGTTCGGCAGGTTGTACATAAATAGCTGGTTATTACACGTAACAGACAGGACTACCACGATCCCCTTAAAAATCAATTATCTCAGAAAACTAATACAAGTAAAAAAATAGGCCTATTTCATTGAAAATGAGGTGAAGAATTGATGAAGTTTTTAAACTTTCTCTTACTTTCTCTAGCAAGAAAAGCCCTTTGTGATATTTATGTATTATACATTATTTATAGTGCACACTGGTAACATTTTGGCGGACATATTAATTACAGTCACACTATCTGCTGGCAGTTAAGGGAACTAGTTGTTTACTAAAAATTTCTGATTGTAAGTTATGCAACAAGAGAAAGATGGGTAAATGTATTTTTTTTAACTTTCTCTTACGGAAATATTACGAAACTGAATTTTCACAGAAGCTACATGCGTTTTAGCAAATGGTCGTGTGTGTATGTGTGTCTGAAAAATCTTAATACTTGATATTCCATTTTTTCTTTAGTTTTTCGCGATTTCTTTTTTTCAAAATGCCAATGATATTCTTTAAACTTGTTGTACTTACTAATATATAAGAAAATTGTTTTCAGAGTTAAAGTTTGCTCTGTGAAGTGCCACTTCACTTAGTAGAAAAGTCGATATTAAATGCGTTGCTAAAATTGTAAGTTTTTAAATAAATTTTTAGTATTAAATATCAAATTTGAACTTTCTACGATTTTCCCAGACACTTAAACCAATTTCTAAAAAAAAAACACTTCCTTTGCCTCAGGAGACCTCAAAACGCATATTTCCGGTGGAAACTCCGTTTCAAAAAGTTGACACGATCGCAATACTAAGAGTGAGCAGTAAGAGAAAGTAAAAAATCTGGGGTGAAACACTCACACGACTTTCTCTTCCTGCAGTTTATTCAGATTCAAGTGACGAATTTTTATCAAACTTATAATTCTTAACTAAATGTTTCACTTTTATACGATGGGAGAATTTAAACTTAATAAAATGACTTTTCTTGAGGAAATCATTACCCTTCCCCTCCCACCATAACTGTACTTTTGGTACACTTTCTCAGGAAAAAGTTCCCTACCGAAGTGACAGGTCTCTATATACATAGTTAATGTAACAATTTAATGAATTCTTCGGGTTTTTTTGGGATAAAATCGTAGAAAACTGAAATAATTTCTGTAAAAACGCACTTCTGGTCAACCGATTTTTTGTTTGTTTGTTTTAAACTCGGAATATTGGCAACCTACTTAATATTATTTAGATGATAGAATTACATAATAACCAAAATAGCCCTTTAGAAGAAACATAACCCCACACGAGAGAATGTTACAAACAAAAGTAGCTCTTTGTATGTCCACTCTTAGAATGCCAACTTTTAAGAAAACCGATAGAGCGATTATGGAGTAAAAATCGCGAAAAAATGAAAAATTCATTTAGTAAAGGGTTACTTCTGGTTGAGGAATTTTGGCAGGTAAGTTCCTGTCGGATTCATGGTAACACCTATAGGGAATATCAATTTTGAACTTTCTGCGATTTTGTCGTCTTTGGGCTATGCTGTGCCATACACATACACACACACACGCACACACACGCACACGTCTTTTGGACTCAGTTAATCTCAAAACGTGTATTTCGGGTAAACTCAATATTGAAAATTTGACACGATGACAATGCTTCCTCTAGTTAGAGTAAGTAAAAAAAAAAAAAAGGGGGTGAAGGGACAAAACAAGAAGAAATTTGGTGGGATCAAAAAATTGTTTCTCCTTAAAAACTAATCTGCCAATCTGTTATTAACAAGGAAGGACTAACATCCTTCCAGATATATCCCCGTTGGGCGGGTGAGTGGGGAGCAAGTGCCTAAATACTAATGGTAAATTTAGAAGATAGAGGCGATGGAGTTTTATGTTGTAAGGTCTAGGATTACAAAGTCGCTGTGATGTGTGCTTGTGCGGGTCAGTATATATGCAGCTCGTGATAGTAGCAGGGGAGGTAACTGAAGAGGAGTTAAAAAGTCATGGGTTATACGCAATTCCCCCCCTCCCAACCAACAACCAGATATAAGGAATAAGTTCTAGGGCCGTCATATCTAGGGTTCTTTTCTCTCCTTAGTTAGTTAGTTAGTTAGTCTTTAGAAGAACACTAATGGACCAGCAGGTTTTTGTGGCGGGTATTAAATAGGGGATTTAGGAAGGGAGGTAGAACAACAAAAAAAAAACGGGGAATTGTTTGAGTAATGGTAACAATAGATCCTAGCAACCCGCCGCACAAAGTCCACCCTCGTCAAGAAGCGGTGAAGGGGCTCTTCTGTTTGGCTCTACTCTGGGTGGCAACATAGAATTTCGATTATAGATTTAGATATTCAATTAAGCAAGAATAAATCAGTGTCAGAAGAAATGTACCAAGCACAACTATGCCAGAATGGTACTGGGGAACACAGTGAACGAGAGGGCATACGAGATACGGGGAGAAAATCCCTTCCTTGTATGTAGGGAGTGTAAGGTTTTTTTGGGGGGGAGGGCTTTTGAGGCTTAATCCACCGGGATCAAATGGTGAATAGGATGGCTATAAGGGCCGCTGTTTAGTCCTTTCTCTTTTCAATATCTCTTTCTAATATGACTGTCGCCCTTCCCCTTCTTCGATTCTGTGGTAGTCTTCGGACCAGTATTTCGGGATTTGTTGACATAAGGGGTAGCTAATTCCAAGTTGGGAAGAAGGGGCGGGTGACTGCAGAACGTGAGCCTGTGTGGAACTCTACAGCGCACGTGCCCCCCCCCCACTTGCCAGGAGTTTTTCAGAAAATTTTATTTTAGGTCAGAAATAGAAAACAGAATAACGAATGTAAATCACGAGTTAGGACAAACTAATCCATGTTCTGGATGGAGACCAATGTGGTTAGACACCATAGACGTGTATTGAATAATAAAACAAAAAAAGTCTGGTGTGAAACCCTCACATGAATTTCTCTTACTTACGAGACCTCAAATCCTAAACTTATGATAGCAAGTTTTTAAAATTACACACGACTCACAGTTATCCCAGATCTCAAGAAAAAAGAATCAATTTTCCGCGGAAAATGCTGCCAATGAAGGTGTTGGGCCTTTGGGTGTGCAGTTAGTGTGCCAACTTTAAAGAAAACTGTTTGAACCATTTTCGAGAAAATTCCAAAGACTGACAAAAAAAACAAACAAGCCGGTTGCCTATCAAGGAATATCAAGCGCGAATATACCGGCGATTTCAGTTTCTGGTGATTTAACATTTGTTGACACCTCACACACATGTGCACGCAAATACTCCTGCAGCTAAGGGGAAGTATTACGAAGTTTCCAATTTTTGAAAATTCAATTTTCAACGGAAAACCAAGTGCTGTGATTCCCAGAGTATGGAAAATGATTCTGGCGCATAGCCTCTCTCTCGCGCTGTGTGTGTAAAATTGCTGATTTATAATCCATTTAGTTACCACCGTCGATCCTACACGAAGGCTCGCTAAAATCATCTACCGGAAGTGCGATTTTTTTTTTGTTATTCACAATTTTCTCGAAAGCCTCTGTTTTTATTTTTTAACCAGAAAAGCTAGTTTCTTTAACATTTTACAGCAAAAGTTATTTCTGGAGGTGTGGGGGGTAATTTGGCGGTCAAGTTTAACACAGAATGGTTATTTCAAGAAGTGGCGCTTACCTGCCATGTCCTGTGAACGTATTTATTTTCCCCACCACTTCATAGTTAATAATTATCAGCCTTAAGAAATAAATAACTACTAATAGCCACTGAGTTTCATAAACCGGAGTAAGCAGGCTGTAGATTTCACAGCGTGCCAAAAAACGGCACCAATTTTCACTCAAAATCTATTTCTCAAATTTACTTCAATCCTACTAAACTAAGAAAACCTACTTCTTAATCAAGCAGATAGAGAAAGGCAATAACATTGAACCAACATTTGACCAAATTCCGTAACTCCTTAAAATCACTTTCTTCCCCAAAAAGGTTTCAAACAAAAGTGATACATTTCTATATCTGCTGCAGTTAGTATTCAACGTATAAAGAAATTCGTTTTAGACGTGTGTTCGAGAAAATTAAAAAAAAAAAACATAAAACATCCTAATCTGTAAAGTAGCACTTTCGGTAAACCAATACCAGAAATACTTTTAATGTAATATTAATATTATATAGGTGACAGAACCATATACTCTTCTGAAGGAAAGCTAAATTCCAATTGTTCCTTCAATAACAGATACTTATGTTTAGACAGTATATGAAGTTTAAGAAAGATCGTTGGAGCTATTTTTGAGAAAAACGTGAGAAACTGGGAAAAAAAAAATCATACAGTAATGTTGTGCACTTTCGGAATGTTCATGCGGACGGAATACCAGAGTTTCAGTTTACTGTGATTTTTCGTTTTTGAAATAGTTTGTTAAAAGCGCGCGCGCGCACACACACACACACACACACACACACACACACACATACACACCACACTAAAAACATTTTTTTCTTAATCAGGGAACCACAAAACATGTATTTCCGGTGAAAACTCAATTGGAAAATTTGACACGTCACAAAATCTTCTTAGAGTAGAGAGAGAGTAAGAAAAAAAAATCAGTTTAAGGAAAAAGAAACACACACAACACGTACAAATTGTGAAACATTTGAAGATTTGAGCATAGGGAGGAGGACATCTGACTAAATAGATGGCCGTGGAGATTAGAGCGGAAAATACATTTAGCAAAGCAAGCGACCGTTCCAAAAAAAAAAAAAGGTAATTGTGCGACTATAAAAGGTTTAATATGTGTGATAGGCACTTCCGGTAGGTTGGCATGGCGGTGGGGGAGAAAGTGGTGTAGAACTGGAAGAGATGTTACTTCTCCTGCAGCAGAATACACACTCACAGACAGACCGAGCCTTTCTCTTGCCTGCTACTTGATTTGAAAGGCAAATTTACCTCTATTTGCATACTCTTGCCGCGCTGCTTGCCCGCCCCCATGATGCCGCTATATTGTCTTGATGGCAAGAAAATTCCCCCCTCCACAGCCACCACTTTTAACAATATTGTAGCTAGTTTTGTTACTACGCTTTATGTTATATAAAGTTCACTGATTTTGTTTTATTTATTTTATTTTATTTTTTATTTCCTTTATTTTAATTTAACACATTCTAATTTATGTTTACACTTTTTTTACATTCTCTCATTGCTATAAGAAATAATTATTGCGTTCTGAGATGTTCGGAATATTAAACAAACAAAAAAATCTGGTGTGAAACACTCACACGACTTTCTCTTGGTACAATGCACATGGTTATTATTGACCAATCTGTTCTAACATTTAATACTTACTAGATGGTTATCCATGTCTTCAGGATACATGAGTGGGGGGGGGGATCTATACTTTATAAAAACTACATTTTTGAGGAAATATAACCTTACTCCCCCCATAACCTTACTCCTCCCCCCATAACCTCCCCTTAAATGACCCCTTACGCGGGAAACTAATTCAAACAAAAGTGCTAGGTCTCTGTGTGTGTGGTTAGTGTAACATGTCCAATGAAATTCGTTAGTGTCTGGAGAAAGTCGCCACAAACTGAAAAAAAGAAAACTGTTCCGGAAAACCAATTTTCTTTAAACTTGGAATTTTGGCATTAACCTTCTTTTGAACAATCCCCTCCCCCAAACCCTCTTCAATCGATTTTCCCGGGAAAAATGTTTCAAATAAAAGTTGTAGATCTTTATATGTGTAGTTAATGTTACAAGATTAAAGAAAATCGTTGCACTCATTTTTGAGAAAATAGCAAAAACTGAACAATCTATTCAGTAAAGTGTTACTTCCGGCCGATCGATTTTGATCATGCTGACCACTCACACGCACACACACAGACATATGAGCACTCAGACCAATTTCTAAAAACAACTTTTTTTGGGATTCAGGGGACCTCAAAACGTATATCCTCGGTGTAAACTCGATATCGAAAATTTGACACAACCACAACATTTTCTGTAGGAAAGTAAAAAAAAGAAACAGAGAAAACCTCTTCTGCAAAATCGAATATCCGGTTAATCGAGTCAGTCGAATATCCGGTCTCAGTTCGTCAGATGACAGAACTGTACATTACGATGAAGAGGCACTTTCGAGAAATGCCTAACGTTGCAGTCCCCATCCCACATACTCTAACATCATTTTTCTTGGACTTTTTTTTTCAAATTTCCATAAGGATGTGTACATGTTAGTCTAGTTTTAAAGTTGGAACCGTTTTCGAGAACCTTGAAAACCAAAAATAAATTCAGTAAATCCGCGAACCAATCCCTTGGTAGCATTTAAATGAAATTCAAGATTGATGTTTCTACAATTTTCTTACTTGAGTTATACTGAACACACACACACACACATACCACTTTCAAAAGGCCACACATGTTCGTGCTCAGGGTGGCCTAAAATATATTTACTCTTCCGGTAAAATCTCATATTTGATGATTGGACATAATCGAAAATACTTCAAAAGCATGATACTTTAAAGAAATGAATTTTGGATGACTGATGTTGTGGACTCCGCAGATGATCAGCAGAAAAAAAAATAGAGGATAAGTCCAGCCACAGTTTATTTGTTTCTCTGGGCAACGGTTTTCTATCTTCAGAGCCAGTAGATGTTTACTATAATTTCAATACGAGCTAAAGAGGACCCTACCATCCACATATTATTAGCTTATCATTAAATCCTACTTAATGGATTTCGTGGCATGCCACGAAAACCAGCAGTCCTCAATTTATCCTGCCCTTGCTGCTGTTCCCATTCCTATTCTTTATACATGGCTGGCTTACAAACACATCCCTGCACTGCTTTACCGATGACTCAACAAAATACTATCCTCTAGTTCTGACCTGGTCCTCGCTATTCGTAATTTTCAAGCCCATCCTCATAAAAATAGTAAACCGGCTTACCAAATGGAGAATTAAAATAAACCCCCACTAAATCCATTATTTTCACTCTCGCCGTAAAATCCTTCCTTCGGTCTACGTGTACAACACTCCCATACCTAATGCACGCCATTTGAGCTACCTCGGATTATAACTGGACAAGAGACTTACTCGATTGAAAAGAATAGAACCTCCAACAGCAGATACTCGTTAGAATTCTTGACAAACCCTGCAATAAAAAATTCTTCGTTGAATAGCAAACGCTGCCTTCTATATTTCAAACCCTACCCTTCCTCATACTGATCTCAGAGTTCCATTTGTAGCCGATCCTCGTTAAGTCCCTTTATATCCATTTTATTAAAAACTTAATCGTGCCCGAACCCTGTCGTTCAACTCTTTCATCCGGATCACTTCCTGCGCATCCTTATTGTAGAAAAACAGAATTCCATAACTAGAATTTTAATGTATTATTAATCATTTGTTGTAATACTAGTTTATTTTACATTATCTAACCAGAATTTTATTTTGTTATTTATAATAAAGATCTGTTGGATGTGTCGAGGTTTAGTGAAAAACAGAACTGGCTGCCGAAACAAACAAACTGTGGCTTGACATATCCCTCTATTTTCTGACTGAAGAATGAATGATTAATAAACCACAAAATGTTTACTGTTTCTTCAAATTCCAGTTAAGAAGTAACAATCAAAGCCACAATAATAGCTTCAAATACACATCTAGTACCTGAAGATGTTGACAGATGTCAAAAACTATTATATTACCTGTTTAGCTACTGTTGGTTAGTACTCGTTATAATTTCCAAAAGGGAGACCACTTCATTATCACCCCGGCTGTTAGTGACTCCTCCATTGGGACTACTTCCTTCCCACTTACTTGTCAACGTGTCAGTCAAAACGCTGTTTCTAAGAACTTATGGCGGTATTAATTTATAATGTTTATATAGTGTGAACATGAATATAGTTGAAAGAAATTGACGATTCGACGAATAAACGGAGAAAATATGAAAGTACATATTTTTGTGTTGGCAGCACTGAACTGGAGCATATATAACCTTCAAAAGCATATAACCACTTTCGTGTTGTTCTTTATTGTGAAAGTAATCTGTTATGGAACGATCACACGACTTTCTTGTACTATTATACCGAGCAGAGGCGAATAGGGCTCTGACCCACCCCTGTTCGGTAACTCGATCTGGTACACAGATGGATCCAAAACTCTGACTGGGGTCGGAGCTGGGGTCTACGGGGGCAGGCCTAAAGTTAAAATTAGGGCCAGCCTAGGGAAGTACGCCACGGTCTTTCAGGCTGAAGTCGTGGCGTGACAACTCTGCGCTAGGGAGATTATAAGGCAAAGGATAGTGGGTAGAAGAGTGGCCAAATACTCCGACAGTCAGGCAGCCCTGAAGGCACTTTCCTCACACCAAATAGTCTCAAGACTGGTGTGGGACTGCCTACTTGCCCTCACCGAGGTGGGTACTCGGAATAAACTGACACTCGCCTGGGTGCCGGGACATGCGGGGTTCCTGGGCAATGAGAGGGCGGACGCCCTAGGGAGCGAGGGCTCGTAGGATACCTTTATAAGCCCCGAACCCTTCTGCGGCTTGTCCAGGAGCCTCATCCAATCTTCTATCAAGGGGTGGATAGAAGATCAGTGTCTGCGTTGGTGGGAGGGAACACCAGGACAGAGGCAGGCATATAGGCCCCGAACCCTTCTGCGGCTTGTCCAGGAGCCTCATCCAAACTTCTATCAAGGGGTGGATAGAAGATCAGTGTCTGCGTTGGTGGGAGGGAACACCAGGACAGAGGCAGGCAAAGCTCTTCATTAAAAGACATTTGCCTAAATTTACCAGAGACCTACTGAGCCAGACCCGAAGGGATATAAGGTTAATTGTGGGTCTACTAACAGGGCATTGTAGGCTGAACAGACACATGCGCCACCTACAACTTGCGGATAGTGCGGTATGCCGATTCTGCAAGGTAGAGGAAGAAACCCCGGCGCACATCCTTTGTGAGTGCGCCGGCCTGGCGAGGATTAGGTTTCTTCAATTGGGGACAGGCAATCCCGAAGCTAGAAGCTTCATGACGGAGCCGCTCTCAGCTTTGCTAGGATTGATCAGGATGGCAAAGCTGGGGGTTGTGCTGTAATTTAAGGGGATCCACAATATACCTCGATTTGCAGGTCGTAGTGGAATGAGGCTCCCCCCCCCC